>PJEM01020270.1:0-13891 GCA_004023845.1 Helogale parvula
CCCATTCAACTCTCAGTTCATTTTCAGCATTCAATAGTCTCTCAAGTTTTGCATCCCTCTCTCTCCCCAACTCTCTCTCCCTCCTCTGCTCCCCCTGGTTCTCCATTAGGTCTCTCCTGTTTTCCTGCTAGACCTATGAGTGCAAACATATGGTTTCTGTCCTTCTATGCCTGGCTTACTTCACTCAGCATGACACCCTCAGGGTCCATCCACTTTCCTACAAAAGGCCATATGTCATTCCCTCTCATTGCCATGTAGTACTCCATCGTGAATATATACCACATCTTCTTGATCCATTCGTCAGGTGATGGACATTTAGGCTCCTTTCATGTTTTGGCTATTGTTGACATTGCTGCAATGAACATTGGGGTACATGTTTTCCTATGCATCAGCATTTCTTTCTCTCTTGAACTCTCTTGATTCTTCTTGTGTTTGAAAAAAGCCACCTGATGATCTCGTGTCCACATCACAAAAAGTGGGGTGTGATGAGCTCAGGAAATGAAATTCAAAAGGTTGCCTTTGAAAGAGAGTGAATGACATATGGGTGACAGAGATGTTTGAGGGAAAAATCAGCAATTAAATTGAGGAGACTGAGTCTGGGCACGAGGGTACTGCTTTGAAGCACTAAATGTAGTTTCTATGGGGCTTTTACTATTGTTGTTCCATAGTGTTAATATTTACAGCTTGAAAATTGGCTCCAAAGTCAATTAAGTTTAGGAAATTCTTATGTCATTTATTTTTTAAAAATACCGTTTAATGTCCACAGTGTGCCAGAGAGTTCTAGGGGCGTGGTATATGATGTTGACTGATACAAACAGGCTGTGTTTGTGTGGAACTTAAATTCCCGTGGGAGCAGATGGTTAATAAGCAAGTTCAGAAATGAATGAAAAATGTAATTGTGCTAATAATAAGCGTGATGAAAAATATTATACTAAGGAGGTAGTGAGGTGAGAAGAACTGGATATAGATGTGTGTACTTGTTTGAAGCACAGCTAGAATTTCAGTCACACTTACATTTAACCACATTATTTCCCCTCACCCCTTTTTTATAGTTTCATTTTATTACTATTTTTTTTTGAGAGAGAAAGAGCAGTAGAGTGTGAGTAGGGGAGGGGCAGAGGGGGAGAAACAGAGTCTTAACAGCCCCCAACCCAGGAAGGAGCCCGACACAGGTCTTGATCTCATGACCCTGAGCTGAGATCATGATCTGAGCCAAATTGAAGAGTCAGATGCTTACCTGACTGAGCTACTCACCGCACCCCACCTTTCTTTTCTATAAGTAGGCTATTCTGCCACATACTTTTTCAATGGGTACAGTATGCCTCTCTTAGATAAAAATTTATTGGGGGATAAAAATATATTGCTGTTTTTATATCTGAAGCACAGATATACATAAGGTACATCCATGGATAATATATCTCTGGTGTTAAAACTTCAGCGAGGGTGATTAGAATGCCTAAAACAGTGCCTTAAGGATGCAGCAATAAAAAAAAAAAGTAATGAAAAAAGTGGTTAGGTAAGAACATGGAGTAATTCCAGGATGTTAGTAAAAATAATCCAAGTGCAGAAAGTGATCCATCACCTGTGTGGATCATAGTCAGTAAATCTGAGAGACTCTTCCTTTTCCAGAAACTTCCTCAGGAGACTGTTGTATTCTACATACTATGTTGTAAACGTAGCATATTGATATTTCTCACTATTGAAGGTGGAAAAAGCATGAAGGCTATCATCCCAAATATTTCTAGATCGAAAGCACTTTATTTGAGCATACTCCTGCTATCGAGTGAGAAAGAATTGAGTCCTTACTTTTTCTGACTGAAGTATATTTTTAAAAATCCTTAATAATGACAACTGTTCTGCAGTCAGGTGTGACACAATTTTAATAAGTGTCTTAAAAGATGAAGGGGACACCAGACTAAGTAGTGGAAAAGTTTGGCTCCAGGATTTGCTAGCTGTATTGACTTTCCTTCATCCACGTTGTTAGGCAGTTGGATGGTGGGTTGCCATTCTGATGCTGAAGAAGAGACATTACTTGTGGAGCAGGTAACTGAGTGGTTAACACCAGGATCTGGGGTTGTGTTTGTGGGTCATCAGCCTGGCCTGGTTCCAGTGAAGGTCTGCCCCTGGGACAAAGGGATCATGCAGGGGTGGATAGGAATTCACTGGTATGATGATTAATTCCTCAGTCAGTAGAGACACAACCTCAAGGGGATGCAACCAGAATGACGCAAGTCTGCACACTTGGAAATTCTGTGCCCTTTGAACATGGCACTCTGCCCTCTTTTAGCTCAAGTCTATTACCCAAAGGAGTACATCTTATTAGTAGTGTTTCTTCTACGAGGTGGATTGGAAACTCTTTACAAATTAAGCTCAAAATACAGCCAAATGGCAGGCACAGTTCCATGAATGATTTTGTAAATAGCAGTCTTTTTTTTTGGGGGGGGACAGCTTTTCTTATTCAGATGACATTTGAATTTCTCTGCCACTACAAGAGTTGTTTCCTATTTAAATTCTTGGACCATCAGAGCATCTGTTGAAAATCTTTCTTCCAAAATCATTAGAAAGTCTGGTCCTAGAGAAATAGCTCCCCAAGAAATGATTCGATGATTTTTTCCAGTGGATTTCCTGATTTACTTGCCCGTGTGCCTCGATGTGCTAAGTGGAAACTCTAATAGATCACGACTTGTAGCTCTTTTGTAGATGAAAGTTCATGTAAGTACATCCTACATGGGGCCAGACCTTACCCTGTCATTATCCTGGAAAATTTACTTGTACAATCTCTGCCCTCTACCTTCTGGAACCATGAGGTAACTTGCTTTTGGAGGTCACAAGGATGACATCAGGTAGAGTACTGAAGGTGACTTCAACAGGTTACTTGGGTATGAAACATGTTCTTCCTAATTTGAACTCCTACTTAGAAATTGCTGAAATGATTCAATCACTTTATACACATATACAGTAATACTTAAAATTTGTCTATACACACAAATTGTGACTTCAGGATGGAGAGCCTGAAGCTATCAACCCTTTCTACTGGATTTACTTTAATCTCTTTTTGCAAATTATCAAAATGTAAGTGTTTGCCTAATCGAAGTCATGAGATTAACAACTATTAGAGTAAGTTTTTGTTTTAGGGATGTTCTCTGAGGAAAAGAAGGAACAGGAATAACTGTTATGTCTAAGATGGTTTTAAAGAGATTTTTATGTTTCCTTTTTTTCATGCAACTCTGTGTGTGTGTGCACAAGCATATCTGTGTGTGTGTGTGTGTGTGTGTATAGTACATATGTTTCTGCTTTCTTCTTGTACCAACTGCTTTTAGCCCTGATTTTGTTACTAATCACCTTTGAGAATGAACTTACATGGTGTTTTTCTTCCCATTTTAGTTAACGATACCTCAAATGTTTGGCTTTCATTGTTAATGTAAAGATGAATTAAATTTAAAACTATATTTGTATAAAAATATATTTATATAAACACACACATTTATATGTGAGCAGCTCTGTCCATGGCAGGATGTTGGTGTTGGCACTTAAGGGGATGCTAAGATGATTTGTTCGGGGATGGGGTCGTGAAATCAAGAAGGTTGTATAGGGATTCAGCCCCCTCCCTCTGGAAACATCCCAAAGAACATTAAGTTTTGTATCTACAATGGTATAGTAATTTCCAATCCATAGAGGTGCTATTGTAGATAATTCCATTTCAACTCATCTCGCAAAGAAAGCAAAATGAATTAGGAAGACTTACAAAAATAATCCTTTAAAGCTCTTAACTAGAGATATTCTATGATGATGCATATGTTCTGGGTACAGATATTCTGAGAAATGCAGGGCTATTGATGGCTCGTTAAAAATGATAAGTCAGGGATATCCATAAACGCATTGCTATCACCTTCTAGTGGTTCAGGATTTTACTGAAGAAATTATATGGCTCCATAAGAAATTTGCACACTTAGAAACACGAATCAGTCATAAAGTTGGCTTCTTGGATTCAAATTCATGTTCTATCACTACTTAACTGTATAGACATAAGCAAGTTAATTATTCTGCTTTTTCTCAGCCATAAAATATATCTAAACATAGCCAGATGTGAGAATTAAATGAGAAAATGTGTATCTAGTACTACCAAAATATGTGCTATATTGATTTACATAGTAAATTTAACTGGAGACCAATAATATATTTATTATTTAGGTCATCGATGAAATTCTAGGAATGAATGATTAAATGTGAATTAAAGTAATGTCCTATTTTTTAACTTATCATTTGGCTAACATAATCAAGATTGATATTCAGTGTGAGTAAAGCTGTGGGAAAATCTGTTCTTTCATACACAATTGATGAGAATGAAAGACGCTTCAGGATCCTGAGAGACTGAAGTTACAGAATCAATTGAAGTTTAATTTACGCATAGTTTTTGATCTGGTGATGATATTTCTAGGAGTTTCTCTGAGAGAAATATTCAAACCAGGAAGTAAAAACGTCTGTAAAGTGATGTCCATTGCATCATTGGGCATAGAACAGAATACTAAAAAAAGCACAAATGTCAGGTCAAAACAAACTGGTTATATGAATTATAGTACAACCATAAAATAGAATAATGCATAGAAATTAAAATGTAGGACAACTCATAACTCCTTACAAACAATATCTAAATTGTTAAATTAGAATTTCAGGAATATTATTATAATCATATGCTTCTGTAGAAAGTAAAACTCATAAACGCGTACATACAATATTCCTACATATAAAGGCACGTCTGAGGAGAGTGCAATAAACTCTCAAGAGAGGGTACAATAGGACTTATTCTCGGGAGTGGTCCTTTGACTTTCGGCTTTCTATCACTCTATCTCTTCATACGAAATATTTTCCAAGGGCTATGTCTAACTTTTGTAATACAGAAAAATTAAACTGAGCATTTAGTAGAAGCATATGTACACCTCTAATAAGATCTAATAGCATTTACCAGAGGCCTGGGTAAACACATAATGCAAAGGCAGAGGATCTGTTTTAAAATAGTTTGTGGTCAGCATCCTTCTCCTCATTCTAGGAAAAGAAATAGAGATTCTTTAATCCTACTTAATCATTTAATCCTTACAACAACCTTTTGGGACAGGTAACATTACCTTCCCATTTTATAGAAAATGGAAATGAGGCATAGAGAAGTTATTTGGTCGATTTTTATGTCCTCAGAAGTGAGAACTGACTATAGTGTGGAAAATGAGGGATTTTAAATAGATCTTTAAGCTCTTACTATCTACTCCCAAATGAACTCCAGTTAAGCTAGGCACACCTACTCAAGGCATCTCGTAGCTAGGTAAGTAGGGGTGTATGTGACTAAGTTTTATGAGACACAAAAAATATAACAAGCGTTATAAAAATATTTAATAAGCATTTAAACTATAATTTAATTTAATATTTTATCATATTTACTATTTATAAATGTAAATATCAGAACCTAAACTGTAATGCTAGGAACTTATGTTTAATACAACTGAAAAAAACAACTGAGATTTAAAGACAATGTATAACTTCTAGTTAATCACATCCCTGGAAGGTCCAGAATGAAATGTAGGTATTTATGGTCATATTTCATGTATTTTAGCTAGGTACATGTGTTTTTCCATTCTTTATGCCTTAATCATGCTGTTATCTTTCTTGTCACCTTTCTTTATTAAAAATTTAGAAGTTTCTAAGTTCTTGTGTCAAGGCTTAGATCAATCGTCTTTGAAATCCATAGATCAGACTGATAATTTCCCTGCTGGACCTTCTATTGTACATGCATTGTTTCAGGAGTGCTCATTCTGTCTCCCTCTTTACGGGTAGGGCACCATCTCTATCCCTCACGCTTTTGGACACGTTATAGAATGAGAAATATGTACTGTCTAGGTAATCGTTAGAGAATTGAAGAAATGCACTTTCACTTTTGTATGAGTGGTCTCTTAGCCAAGGTATTCCACGACAATACTGGAAAAAGAAAACATTATTGCGAAGAGGATCTGAAGGTGGTGATTTCAACACTGAACTGAAAATCCAAGGTAGGGCTGCACTCTTGGGTATGTCTAGGAGTAGAAATGAGAAAGCTGAAAGATGGGATATATGAGCTTAGATGCCAGAGGGATTGCAGCCTGCCCCTGACAATGGCACTCTCTCATTTTTGGAGGCAAGACTGGCACCAGTATTGCTTCGGCATTTTCCTTGGATGCTGTTTTCCTTGGTTAAATCCAATTTCATGGATCTGATAAAATTTAATTAAATGACTAGTGTGTACACAACTCAGCATTAGATATTTGTGGAAATAGAATAAATTAGCTATCCTTAAGCATCCACACAGCGAGATAAAATTAACATGAAATTTATCCTCCATAGGTTTCTAACATATTCTTATCAAGTGTCAGGCAGCCTCCACTTACGTATTCATAGCAGAGAGAAGATTAGTACTGGGACAGTCCTTTAACCATGTCATTTGGCTGCAGTAATGCTTGTGTATCGCTGACTGAGGCCATTGTTCACTCCTTCGGTGGCACGGTGTAATGGTTAGGAGCTTGTGTTTTAAAATGAGATTGTATGGATTCATAATCCTCACTCATTTTAGATGAGATGCTTATTGACTCCAAACATCAGTTTCCTCATCCTCAAGATGGGATTTGTGATCACGCCCATCTCATGTGATACAAAAAATAATTGCAATAATGCATGTAGCATACCAAGTACCTTGCTGGTACATAGTGAGTAAAAAGTAAGTGAATTCATTTATTGATATTTTGATTATTCCTTAAAATTCTTTGTTTCATCTGGGGGCACTCCTTCACATGGAAAAATGGAAGGAATGATTCATACTGGTTCAGGCTCATGTGCAGGGATGGTCAGCTAAGTTGGATCTGGGTTTTCCTTGGGCAGAGAAAGAGACACAGTTTTATTTTCTTTAATCAGCATATCTGGAAAATTATTAGTCATGGAATATTAGGTAAAGTTACCTAGTTGTAATTTCTAGTTTCAGGATTGGATATGTATATAATTAGAACTCGTTGTTTATGGTAGAATTGTCATCAAATTTGTTGTTGAAATTTACTGTAGGACTTATTTAGTAAAGTGAGCACAGCAAGCATAAATCTATCTCACAGGTTTGTTATGATACTGAAATTATATCATGAAAGAAGTGTTTCTACCATAACCAGTACTAGATAGAAATTTAAGAGAAACACCATTGTTTGCTGTTACCACTGATTTTGATCCAAAAAAAGCTGGATTTGGATTTGGTTTCAATGTATCTAACTGTGGGAACTTAATGTCATTATTTTCTACTCTTTTTTTTAAATCAACAATTATCTTTTTTTAAAAAATAGTTTATTGTCAAATTGGTTTCCATATAACACCCAGTGCTCTTCCCCACAAGTGCCCTCCTCCATTACCACCACCTCCCTTCTCCCTCCCCCTCCCCCTTCAACCCTCAGTATGTTTTCAGTATTCAGTAGTCTCTTGGGTTTTGTGTCCCTCTCTCTCCCCAACTCTCTTTCTCCCTCCCCCTCTCCACATAGGGGCACATGTACCCCAATGTTCACAGCAGCACTGTCAACAATAGCCAAATCATGGAAAGAGCCCAAATGTCCATCACCTGATGAATGGATCAAGATGGTGTGGTTTACATATACAATGGAATATTACATGGCAATGAAAAAGAATGAAATATGGCCATTTGTAGCAATGTGGATGGACCTCGAGGGTGTTGTACTAAGTGAAATAAGTCAGGCGGAGAAGGACAGATACCATAGGTTTGCACTCATAGGTCTAATTAAGAATTATCTTGATTCCAAAACTCTTCCAAGGAGTTCCTTTTTGTATTTGCTAATTGGAAAGGTGAGCTGGATCCAGAGAACCCACCTTCCCAACTCATGTGGCCAGAGCTCGGTCTCCACTTCAGTGCCAGCAAACCCGGTAAGAAGAATATTTCTGCTGCAGCCTAATCTAGCTGGCCTGTTAATTCTACGTTAGTCTTAGGTGCTAATGCCTGAGAGGAGTGTTTGTGTGACTCAACAAAGTGCAAAGGGCTTGGATGCTTTCTAGGTCAGGAAGGGTGGAGAGTCTGAGGAAGCTGGGAAGAGATACTGCAAAGTGATGGCATGAAGAAGGGCCAGTACAGCAACCAGGAGGTGAGTGGGGTCAGGAAGGAAGGAGCTTGCAGGAGGACACCTCAAAAGGGTTAAGCCAAGAGGCCTTCTCTATCTTTGGGTGATGTGCTAGAAGGAGTGAGAAGATACTGTCAAAAAATTTATGTTTATTTTGAGACAGAAACAGAGCATGAGTGGGAGAGGGGTAGAGAGGGAGACACAGAATCTGAAGCAGGCTCCAGGCTCTGAGCTGTCAGTGCAGAGCCACATGGGACTGGAGCCCATGAACCAAGAGATCATGACCTGAGCTGAAGTCAGATACCTAACCAACTGCGCCACCCAGAAACCTCTTTTTCTATCTTTTTAAGTCTCCATATTTTATCTCTAAGATGAAGAAAATGTCTTACAGGGTATTCTACTGCCTGAGACCTAGTGGCGGTTCATTGAATATTTGCAATATGTAATAATTATCCAATTTGGGAAGATGACATGTACATGGAAAGAGTATCATTCGTAATAAGTAGGGAGTTCTTGCGATATGACCTAGCTTGTAGCCTGTCAACTAGCTCATTCTAAGTGCTCAATAAATATATGGAAGACGTGAATGAGAATTTTTGTGTTCTTGGTTGTTGGGTGTGTCTAGTGATCAATAAATGTTAGCCTCCTAGCTTGAAGTTACTAAAGATCAGAGGCTGAGATAAGGACTCCTCTGTAGGTGGTTTGTTCTGGAAAATAGACTGGAGTCAGTGAATGGGGAGAGTGAAACAGGGAAGAAGAGAAAGATAGTCCAAGATTGTGTTATACTGGTTATCATTTATTCGCTGACATCTATTTATTAGTGATCTTTCTTTAAACTATGTTAATCCCTTCACATTTCCAGGTATGAGCATGCACTAGAATGATAAAGCGGGGTGTTCTGAGTGTCTTAAGCAATTAATAATGAAACAGAAAACAAGGGATGTGCTGGGGAGGGAAGCTGCTGTTGGAGGATCCATAGGATGGAGCTATTATTGTCAGGCTATACTGTTAGCAGCTGTCTGTGGTATCAGTGGCTGGAGAAAAAAGTAGTTTAAGAAGATATAGGACACAGTGAAAAAATTATCCAGCACACTCAACGATTACTAATTAAAAGTAATATTCTTTTGTAGATTTTCCAACTCGGTGCAGTGCGCTTATATCAGCCCATAGTAAATGGAGAATCCAAACAATGTGACTGAATTCATTCTTTTGGGTATTACAAAGAACCCAGAGCTGCGGAAAATGGTCTCTGCTGTGTTTCTAATCATGTATGTGTCCACAGTTTTGGGGAACCTACTCATTGTGGTAACTGTGGTCACAAGTCAGAGCCTGAGATCACCTATGTATTTTTTCCTTACTTCCTTGTCCCTCATGGATGTCACCTACTCTTCCGTCATTGCTCCCAAGACGATTGTGGACTCCTTCTCTGAGAGCACTACCATCTCCTTTGAAGGCTGCATGACCCAGCTCTTTGCGGAGCATTTCTTTGGTGGTGTGGGGATCATCCTTCTCATCGTGATGGCCTATGACCGCTACGTGGCCATCTGTAAGCCCCTGCAGTACATGAGCATCGTGAGCCCTCGGGTGTGCTGCGTGCTGCTGGGCGGGGCCTGCGTGGGGGGGTTTATCCACGCAGGAATACAGCTTCTCTTCATGTATCAGATACCCTTCTGTGGTCCCAATGTCATCGATCACTTTATGTGTGATTTGTTTCCATTGCTGAAGCTCGCCTGCATGGACACCCACACCCTGGGTCTCCTGGTCATCCTCAACAGTGGGGTGATGTGTGTGACCATCTTCCTTATGCTCATGGCCTCCTACGTGGTCATCCTCTGCTCCCTGAAGTCTTGCAGCTCTGCAGGGCGGCGCAAAGCCCTCTCCACTTGTGGCTCCCACCTCACTGTGGTCGTCTTGTTCTTTGTGCCTTGCATTTTCCTGTACGTGCGGCCTGTGGCCACTTACCCCATAGACAAGGCAATGGCAGTGTCCTTTACTATTGTTGAACCCATGTTAAACCCCTTGATCTACACTTTGAGGAACTCAGAGGTAAAGAATGCCATGAGGAAACTGTGGATGAAACGAGCAACCCTGGGGTGTCACTAGCTTACATGCTCAGGACAAATCTTTTCTGCAAGGACAATGAGGTCTTGCCCCTCCACCATTCACCCCAATCCATTATGCACAAAGCAGCCAATGGCATCTTTTAAGTATGCAAATCACATTAAAATACTGCAATCACCCTACTTCCTACCCAAATTCTAGAATTCTGTCAATAATTCACTATATCTTACACTGATGTATGAATCAAATTATTATTGTACTTATCATTATTATTATTATTACAGCAAATCTTGGATTGTAAGTAACTTGTTTTACCAGTGTTCCACAAGATGAGCAAATATTTTTAATTAATTTTAATTTGATAAATGAGCTATGTCTTACAATATAAGTAGCTCATGAAGCCAAATGTCACATGGTCACAAGTGACCCAGTGGTTCTTAAAATTCACTTTGATATACTACAAGTGTTTTGGATCATAAGCATGTTTCTGGAACAAATTATGCTTACAAATCAAGGTTTCACTCTATTATTATTATTATTATTATTATTATTTAAGAGTATTTTCCTAAGCAGGGATCCTGTAAAAAAAGGTATTTGACTGCTCTACACACCCTAGATAAGATTCTGATTTAAAGACACAAGTTTCTGCGATGAATTAATAACACCCCTCCCAAAAAATGACAATGTGTATCTTGGTGGAATCTGATAAACTAATATTAAAATTTGTGTGCATGTGTAGCTATGTTTGAACAGCCTTGGCAATAAAAACAACATGAGGAACATAGAGATGGGACTGCATCTTCTACATATCAGAATATACCGTAAAGCTCTGCTTTGTAAACATTGTGCTAAAGGCCTGTTAATAAAGAATTCTAAAGAACTGAAGAAATGGCCCAGAGGCTAAGCCATCTATCTTTCGAAACTCATTATGAATTTTGTAACTTAATAAATTATTAAGGTGGAATTTTAAATCTGTGGATGGAATAGTCTATTGGATCAATTCTGAGTGAGCAAATTGCTATTTTATCCCCTTTACCTTATACCCTCCCCCCATTTCATACATTTCTTTCTACCTGTCTCTGTGTCTCTTCTCTCTCTTTTTTGATTTGTAAAGTTTTTTTAAATTCACCTTGTAGTTGCACAGAAAACATGCTTGTTATATTATGTGTTCCATTCGATCTTCACACTATTATTTCAGTGTTATCCTACTCACTTCCTCTAAAAGAATCAAATAATAAAGGGTTAATCAAAGCAGGGCATGGAATAAAGTAGAAGATGCCAAGTGTGCTCTGAAGTAGGAACCAGGTTCCAGGATTTAATTGCTGGAGTTCTGCTGTGGAGTTGTGTGTTGAAAAGATCATCTCCTCCACGAGTGTGTTCCTGGTCGGATGGTTCTTCTGGTCAGGAAAACTCTCTAAAATGTCAGTTAAAAGAAAACATGTTTCTGTTAATACCACACGTGAAGGTGTTTCTGCACATTCACTTTTCTGGTGAATCACTTCAATTCTGCTTCTTTTTGTCAGATGCGAATGGACATAAAGTTAGGTAGAAGACAGAAGTGTAGAGAACAACAAACTCCTTGGTATGGACCCTCTCGGAAGGCATCTCATGAGCAAAGTCCAAGTTTCCTTCAATCCCAGTGCTACATACTCTGAAGGATCAGAGTCAGCAGACCTGTGATTCCTTCTTTTAAAAAAAGTTTATTTACATATTTTGACAGAAAGAGAGGGAGAGAGTGTGTGTGCAGACAGGTGGCGGGGCAGGAGAGAGGGAGACAGAGGATCCCAACTGTGCTGACATCAGAGAGTTCAATGCCAGGTTCAAACCCATGAACTGACAGATCATAACCTGAGCCGAAGTCAATGCTTAACTGGCTGAATCACCCAAGTGCCCCTCTGCCATCATTAGTTTAAAAAAATAGGAAAAGAAATATTCTTTTTATCTCTAAAAGTTGCTTTTAGCTTTAAAGTCATAGCATATATCACTTAGGTATCGAAGGGAAAAATATTTTTGATTAATCCATACAGCTTTGCACGTTATTCATAAAATGTATTATTCCTTAAAAAGCACTTGGTATCTAATCCTAATCCCAACACATCACAGGACTTCATGGATGGATGTGCTTCATCCCATTCTTGTATTTAGTAAGTACACAGGCATTTTGCCTTAATCCTGCACAGAGATATTATGTTCCATCCCAGTATACATAGTTTTCTATTCCTGAGTATGAAGGGAAATCAAAGCATCTTCAAATGGGAATCCAGGAGAAGTTTTAAAAAAGAAAAAAAGACTTTAATTGGTTGGGGACATAGAAGTTTTGCAAGTACCTGAGCAAATCAAATCACAGATAACTGTGTCTTGACAAATCATGCTGATGGGAAATTTCCAAACCCTGAGGAAAACTAAGAAGCAATTCTACAGGTTCATGGCCTCCCAGGGAAAGTTCTTTAAATCCTACCTGGAAGTCAAGGAGGAAATTTTGCTGCTTTATTTTTTTTCCCGAGACCATGTTGAAGACTGTGCTTGAGAAGCAGTGTAGAACATTCTCTCCCTCCTCTGGCGGAGATGCTCTTCCTCTCTCTTCTAGATGCAGAAATAAGACTTGGAAACATGCTTCACATTTTGGGCAGCCACTGAATGAACTTTTCTCCTAGAGTATAGGTGAATGCCATCTCCAGAATTTTCAAGAAACTGACAAATGGTGAGATTTGCGATTCACATTTTTGCATTTTCAGAGAGGATTTTCCTCTGTTTATTGCAGAAGTAAATAAAAATCTGGATAAAAATACAGTGGATTTTAGGAATTTAGGGAAAATATGTTATTAATAATGGAGTTTTAATCTCTTCTTTTAACCATGTATATTTAAAAGTACATGCAAATGTGATTGATATGCACATATAAGTACATAAAATGTATCTTAAATTTACCGTTTGTACTATGATTATAAAATACTACCTATAATGATGACCTTACTAATAATTCTTCGTATAGTTTTAAATATATACTTCAAAATTGAAATAGGAATTTTATTATTTTCAGAATGATTGATGCTAGATTAGTTTTGTTGCAAAATGAATGGGTAGGAAATAGTGGGCAATGGGCTGAGTGGGGAGGCAAATCCCAAGGTCACAGCCCTAGGAAATGGCCCATAGCTTAGTTCATGGCCATGAGGACCCCTGAGCAATCTCTGGGATACCTGCAGCATATTACAGAGTATGGCTTTCAAAAAAGGATAGACCTTGGAATCTTTGGGAAAGTTTGGGGCCCATGATATGGCTATTTATGAAAAGTTTACAACACTTAAACATTTTAGGAATCTCTGTTATGTTACCATGTTAGTCCCATCTGTGCAAATTAATTATTCTGGAAACTTAATAAAACTATCCTCACACTCATTTCCTTTTTCTGAACTGTTAACGTGATGGAAAATATAGTAATGTGGATTTATTTTGCTTTTTTATGGTTATCCTGTTTTGAATATAAGTGAGGCTCCATTGTGGTTGTTAAATTTTAATCTACTTTTAATGAAAAAGTTTTATTTACAATATTAAACTTATAAACGTATGATAAAGCTGTTCAATTTCATGACTTATGTAACAGATGTTATACTGCCTATCAGATGTTTCTGTACCTTTTCAATGTTTAGTAAGACTACACTCCCCACATCTCTGCTAAATCGTCTTGTTGATGTAGACATTTTCCTTGC
>PJEM01020271.1:0-13894 GCA_004023845.1 Helogale parvula
CAGTGCCTGGTGGACTCCGGCGAAGTGTGAGCGTCACACAGCTAGTGTGGTGTGGCACAATCAAAACATGAACTGAAGTCAACCCACCCCAGCCCTGCGGCGACCGACGCCCCCATGGTGACTCAGGGTGGCAGTAACGATGGTGCAGACACCACACAGGTGCAAACACATCAGCCCAAACTGCCCTGTGGCTTGATTCTCTGGGAATAGGGAAGCATGGCTGGCTTCATTCCTCAAATCGCACAGCCCCTGAGTCAGGCCTGGGAATAAATGTGGACTGAACGTTTGCTTCCCGCGATCCTTTGGGTCTGCCCCATCACTTCCTGTGGCACCAGGAAGGCGCTGTGCCTGGAGTGCCGGGACTGGGCTGCACAACGCGCCCCTTGGGCTATATAAAGAGCCACATGGCAGCTGCAGGAAAAGAAATTGGAGGTCTTGCAATGCTTACCATGACAGTTTAGCACTTAATGGTTTTAGCAGCATGAGGCCGGCTAAGAATCCAGCAGGCACTCAATATAATACCTGGGAGCTCCCTACTTGAAAGACCGTTCCCTGCCCTGGACAACTAGCCAGCCACCTCAGTGCTGGTAAAAACCACCCCTGTTCCGCCCTCCGCCATCTTCCTGCCCACCCATGACAAGTTAAGCCTTTAATCAAAGAGCCGAAGAAAGTGGAAGAAGCTGTTTTTATCCTAAGATGAGGTTTTAAGCTCTCCAAATCTCAAGGCTCTGGCATACGGCAGCCTTCCTTTGTGTTAAAAAACTCTTCCGCAGAACATCTGCACCGCAAACCCTGTGACGGGCAATCACACCAGGAGACCACAGCAGTGACTCCTGAGGCCAAGAAAAAGCACAAATGAGTAGACCACGGAAGAGAGGATTCTAGAATGTATTCCGATCATTCATTGGCTTGATGGGGCGTTCTTTCTTAGATTATTTTTAAGTCTTAATTTCATGTCAGGCACTTCAAGGCTATTTTACTGTAATCTTACAATTTCTTATTTTCAAAGATTTTTGTTAACCATTGAATCCTCTCCAATTTGGATACTTTGGTAAGTCAGATTTAGCAATTTCTTTAAGGGCAAATCTTCAGAAATAGGCCATCACTGAAGTAATAGTAACCAAAAGCTAAATGAATCCAAATTGAAAGAAGGATTAAACCAGAAATTTGGTTCAGTTTCTCTACAGTTAAGGGAAATAACTAGAAAAGCTTTATCCCCCTGAGATCTAGGCTTAGGTAAATTATGCAAATGACAACAAAACAGGACAACACAAGAGACTTGTTTTTCAAAACAGAATATTTCAAATTATACATCATAGCTCACCGACAGGTCATGAAGTCAATTTAGTAGGTCACAAATAGCATTCTTTTCAAAAAGGAAATAGAATAGATTAGTGTAAAAATAATCAGAGTGCACTGCAGCTGGTAAGTACAGGTTTGCAAAAGTTTTCTTTCAAGTATTTATATGGGCGTGTGTGTGTGTGTGTGTGTGTGTGTGCGTGTGTGTGATGGTTTGCAATATAAAATGTATCTCTTCCTGGGGGCTGCTATAAAAGAGTTTGAAGGCCCCGAGAGCGTACCTTGCAGTTAACACATCTTCTGCCCAGTGCGCTATACCATGCACACCTACAGCTCAGCACACTCAGCAAATGTGTCCTGAAAGCCTTGCAGGAGATTTACCATCCCTGCTCCGGACCCAGCACCATCCACCCTCCCACAGTAAATTTCAACATGGATCAAAATGTAAAGTGTATTAGAGTTAACTCCCAAGTAAGCAAAAAGCTGAATTAACTAGAAAACACCATTGTTCAAACATAGTAGTTGTTATTTATAATCACCCTTTGGAAACTTGAAACTGGAAACTACTTCCTTAGCTTTTTTTCCCCCCATCCTGTGCACACACTGATAAGTTATTGCAGGGCAGGGAGCGTTTGGGGAGGATATGAGTTAGCACAGAATTTTTCATTCAAGGGGAAAAATGTTTGTTTAGAGAAGAAATGTCATGTAAAAACTTATACAGTTTCAAAACTTTTAAGCAGTGTAGGACTTCTGAAGCTTGATGGTGTCTCTTTTCGCATAATTTCCCGGTCTATTTAAATACAGTGGACTTTGATCTTTATTTTAAAATGTACTTTCAAGAAAAATTCCATCTCAATTACATCGATTCACTGTCATGAACTTTTTAGAAAGAATTTCTTTGGTCTGTAGCTTAGAACAATACCCAAACTCACTGATCCTAGAAGATTCTGCATTTGTGGGGGCTTTGCTCAAAAAGTTAGAAGTGAAAGTCAGATGGCTGTTAAACTTTTAAATATCACTTTAATGTTTAAAAGTTTAAATCATTTGGGGTACCTTTAAGTGCTTTAGAGAAATATCTCGCACAGAATAAGCTCTGAATAAACGCTGATTGAATGACACGTTTACACAGTTAATAAGTGCACAGTAATCAAGCAATTGCATAAAAAATAGCTAAGACTTCTGAGCCTCTGCTGTGTGCCAGGAACGGCGTGAAGCACATGTGCTACCCACCTAATCCTCGTGAAGTGTGCAAGCAGATATAATGCAGCATTATACCCATTACAGAGATAAATTAACTTTCTCCAGGTCTCACAGCTGGGAAGTGGCAGAATGGGATCTGGGATTTGAGATGGGAAGTGAAATTCAACACTAGCCTCAAATTCCAACAATCTTAAGAGAAATCCTCTGAAATGCTTTGCTCTTATGAGACTTTTCACCCTACCCCCAAGACCCCTTTTTGGAGTCCCTGAGAAATTGGAGATATATACATACACACACACACACACACACACACGTGTGTGTGTGTGTGTGTATATATATATGTATATATATATATATATATATATATATATGAGAGAGAGAGAATCTTGTTCATAGTAAAGGTAAAATGATGATGGGGGGTTGCAACCATGAGAGTCTAGGGGGCTTTGAGGCTAAGACACTGATCTGCTCCAGGAAATTTCCGCCCCTCCTGCTAGTGCATCTGATAGTTAGGTGTCCTGGATCTGTCAGTCATGTTTCTCTTCTGCTGGAAACCTGCAGACCCGCCCCTGCGGGGGGAGGCAGAGCTGGGCTGTTCTCTGCAAAGCACTGGCTGCTGGTTGAATCAATGGTAGGTGAGAAACCCACCAGGTGAATTAATTCAAAGAGCCTCACCCAGGGGTACCTGGGTGGCTCAGTCGGTTAAGCATCCAACTTTGGTTCAGGTCAAAGAGCCTCACCCAACAAAGGAAGTAACAGTGAGTCAAGCTAGCTGAGCTAAGTACCTCCAGGATTTGACCTGGAAAGAATGAAAAGGCAATGGAGAAGAATGTGGAAAGAAGCTAGGACAAGAGGGAGTCTATATAATAGCCCACAAGAGAGAGACGAGGAGACGAAAAAGACTCTAGAACTGGTTTTCTGTTCTGGCTCCAATCCATGCATAGTTATATATTTAATTTAAAAAAATTATAAACGACTCTTTTTTCCTTAAGGTGCTCACTAAGTTTCTTCTCCTAACCAACCCATTTAAACTCTCGCTGTGGATATGAAGCACGGAATTAAAGCCAAAACACAACAGGTATTACTCCATGACCATCTATTAACAATGATCTCATATTCACGGTGTCACTCAGACTTTGTCGAAGGTTGAGAAAGGTCTGTGCTTCTTCCAGTGTGTTCCTGGTATATGTAAAAATGTCAAAACACCTTTAGGCAAGCCGTAGAAAAGTTAAAGCTTCCCAGTGGACCTTTTGTTCCTCAGTCTTGTCAGCGGATCTCTCTGTGACCAAATAAACCTCATCCAGAGATCAGAACAAAACTCAGGCCTTGAGGCTCTACAAGAAGCTGAATAATCCCCCCCGTTTTTTCCTGCCACGCTGCCAAACCTTGGAACTGTTTTAGGAAGGAGAGGACAGAGCCTAAATGGAAGGGAAGGAGACACAGGATGGATGTGTAGGGCAGAGGGATGTCTGGTCCCGTTCATCTCATTAGCCTCTGAGCAGGAGTGCTGGGAGCCCGTGAGAAAGACAAGCGTAGGGAGGAAGAAAGAACACCTAATAAACAGTGGGGGAGCGACAAGAAGAGGGAAAAATTAAACTGCTCACTTCACACTTCTGCCTAGGGTCTAGTTCTCAATATTTCATTTAGGCAAACATTTTTGCCTTGGGTTTCAGTCTCGTGACACTAAACTTCATAACACAAATCTCATTACATCACCATCATGCTTTATAGTTTACAAAGGCTTTCACTCATCATGCTTAATTCTTACAACCATCAAAGTGGGACAATATTATTATTAACTCCATTTTGCAGATAAAACAGAGGCCAGTGCTATAAATTTTGGACAACACAGGGATAAGACAACTCCAAGCCCAGGGACCTTTTCCAATATGCCACTCTGGACACAGGTGGATGAAAAGCTTCCCCGCAGGCATCACCTCCGCCTTTGCGTGTCCATGTGAGACCAAGAGAGAAGAAAAAAAGAAAATACCAGTTTTCTGGCATGCAGAATCTTGATTCAATACAAATGGGTGTTTCTGCTACAGTCGTTTTAGATCCAGGACATTTTAAGGATTTATCTTCAGACGACTCCGTCCCTGCCCAACTATATACAGTCCTTGTTATTTTGACACAAAAATGAATATTCCATTTAGGCAAGCTGATTGAAAAGGTAGCACCCTATCTGGGTTGCCCTACTTGAAAAGGGATTTTTTATGCTTTCTTGAGGTCAAAAATAGCTTGATTTTGCAGTGAAAGCCTGATACCACACATCCAACATTCGAAGTTTATCTGATTATGTCCCAGAACCGGTCTTTCTCACTCTCTCTAGTCTGATATTTTCCTTCAGGCTCCCTACCCAACCCCACAAATTCTTGGTACAAAACAAATAATTTTATCTTTTACTCATTCTTGGTTGAATCTGTATAAAAATGTGTGGAATTTTTACCCAAAGGAATGACTGCTAGCATATATTCATGGATGGACGATTTATAAAATGTTTGTATAAGCACCACATACTAATAGCACCTGAAAATTACCATTATTCCCTTTGTGTAACTGTTTTTACTCAGAAAATCAGAAAAGTTTAGTCCCTTGCCCAAAAGTTTCACGTGGTTAGTGGCAGATCTAGAATCAGAACCCAGAATGGTGTGCTCAGGGTCTTTTCAATATTCCACGCTGATTTCTGTACCCACAGGAAATCCAGCGGGACAATTTACTGGACAAACAAAACCCTATTCATCCATTCATTCGCTCGTTCAAAGAATATTTTCTGAGCCCTCACTTTATGCACTCTTCTAGGTACCGAGGCTATGGCATTGAAAAAATAGAATCTACGTTCCAGTCCAATCTAGGTAATTACTAAGACGTAAGTGTGTGGGCGTGTGCACACCCACATAATACAAGCTACTGATAAATACTAAGGAGAAAAAGTAAGCGCGGATGAAATAGGAAACAATTTCTTATTCTCGTACATCAGGAAGATATAAGACGGCTCCCGGATGCTTTGATTTTGTGGTTTTAATAGTAAAACCACTGCAAATAACCCAAATGTTCATTTTCATGAAAATGGATAAGCAATGTGTCTCGTATTCATAGAATGTAATATTATGGAATAGCAAAACAGAGTGATCTATATTTATGAGCTACATCATTAATTCTATAATTAATACATAACACTGTAATGTATATGCAATTTACATATTAATTACAATAAATAACATATCATTAATAATTAATATAATTGTATGCTGTAACATAAATATGTTTATATACTGCTTCTAATAAATTATATTAACATTTAATAATTTTGTTAATATAATTATATATAATCATAACATAAATTATACAAATCTATAAGTTATAGAACTAGTACATAGGAATATATAAATTGTATTTAATCTAATAATATTAATATTATAATGTTAACACACTAACATTATAATTTTAATAATAAGAATATAATATTAAGTGACAAAAACCAGGCAGTCTCAAGAGACTACATATACTACAAATGACTACTACTATATACATATAGTATGATGTCATTTTTATAAAATAAAAAACAAGCAAAACTGTTGAGCAATATACAGTTTAGGGATATATACACATATGGTAAAACTATTTAAAAAAATTAAAAACACAAACTCTAAAGAAAAAGCAGTTAATCAGAGAAAAGCATGCAGGGTTGCTGCAATGATATCGAGAATGTTCTAGTACCTTCAATGGTTGGTGGGTTTGTAGATGTTCATTTATTATTATGCTTCAAAATTTAAACATGTTACATACATATTATCAAAATGTAACAAAATTCATGAATTTCAGAAATTCATGAATTTATCAAAATTCATATAATAACAAATAATTTAAAAAGAGACTACAGAAAGAATTGTGAGAATTGTCATCCTTGATAGCTTCATATTGTTTATATCAGAAAATAACATCTTACGTTTGCGTAGCAGAGGTCCAAGGATATTTGTACAGTATACTGAAGTTTACAAAGGTCTTTCTCATAAATTATCTTTTAAAATCTTACACAGTAGTTATTATTATCCCTACCTTACAAGTGAGTAAACCAAGGGGGAGCTTTAGGGACTTATTTAATTTCACCTAGCTAGTCAATGGCAAAGATGTCTTAATTGTATAAAATTAATCCTCCTATGATCATTAAGAAGCAAAGGGCTTTTTTTTTTACTGAACAACAGACCAAATGAATCCTAGAAAGTTAGAGCTGAAAGAAACTTTAAATCAGGCTTTTAATCTCCCCATTTCACAGATGGAGAAACTAAGACCCACATACAATAAGGATTTCCCCAGTACCACACAGCTAATTTAAATGAAAGAAAGGATAATTGATTCACATCTTCTGACTCTAAGTCAAGCTGTTTTTCAATTTGTCAGATTACCTTTCAAGTAGATAGACATCATTATTTTGTAGCCAGTGGGTATAAGGGAACCTAAAACTTGAATTATAAGGCGTCTATGTGTATCCATTGTTCTGATGAATGTTAGAGAACTGTAATATACAATTTAAAAACAAGCTGTAGTAGAGAGCCTTGTTTATAACAAAATTAACCAATATATTAAATATGGGAGCATTTTAATTAATGGACATCAGTTTGATATTTGGAAGAAATGCCTAGGGGCGCCTGGGTGGCTCAGTTGGTTGAGCATCCAGCTTCGGCTCAGGTCATAATCTCACAGATGTGGGTTTGAGCCGAGCGTCAGGCTCTGTGCTGACAGCTAGCTTAGAGCCTGGAGCCTCTCTTCAGATACTGTGTCTCCCTCTCTCTCTCTGAGCCTCCCCTGCTCATGCCATGTCTCTATCTCTCTCAAAAATAAATAAAACATTAAAAAAGAATTAAAAAAAGAAAGAGAAAAAGAAATGCCTATAAGATAAAGAAGGGCCAAACAACTGCTTTCTGAAGAAAAAAATGGGTCCTTATCATCTGGAGGCCTCAATCTTAGATTCATAACACCTGATGCAACTTATAGCTCTAGATCTTCAACTGGCATAGGGTTCATTAAAATGTATTAAAATTAGGAATTGGGTTAGTGCTTTAAGAACTCTAAGAATTTTGGGATACCTGGGTGGCTCAGTCGGTTGAGAGTCCAACTTTGCCTCAATGTCATGATCTCACAGTTTGTGAGTTGAAGCCCCAAGTCGGCTCTGGCTTGCTGCTGTCAGCACAGAACCAGCTTCAGATTCTCTGCCCCTCCTCTGCCCCTCCCCCACTTGTGCTCTCTCCAAAAAAAAAAAAAAAGAAACAAAAAAAATACTAAGAACCTCAATAGTCTTTACTCAGACTGCTTGTCATCTACAGTTACTAAAGATTTATAACACATTTACATAAACCTTGCAGCATAAAGAGTGAATTACTATACAAAATAGAATAAAAGAATGCAAAGAGTACTGGACTTGGAGCCAAGAGACCTGGGTGTGAATGCCATCTCTCCCATTTACCTGCTGTGTGTGGTTAAACCAACTACCTGCCCTCTCTCAGCCTTGGTTTAATACTCCGTAAGGTGATGATGACAATAAGTGCCTTAGAGAATTATGAGAAATGTATGGGAAAGGTCTCGGTAAACTGGAATATACAATATGAATACCCTTGGAGCTTTCATACAAAATCCTGTGATTCAGTTATTTGGTCATTCAGTCATGCACTCAATAAACACACACCGAGCACCTATTCAATGAATGGATGACACTGTTCTACATGCTGTGAACATCCAAAGACACAGAAGACCTAGTTTGGGCCTTTCAGGATCATTTTTCTTTTTTTGATAATGTACATAAATAATTACTATGTGAACCTGCATGTGATAGCTCCAATAGAGTTAGTACTGGGGAGGGAATGATGTACGACTACAAGTGTGACAGATACCAGTTCTGATTAGAACGTAAGAAAAGGCTTCCTAACGGACCAGTTTCCAATGAAGGTACAGAAATCTAAAGGACAAAGATGGCTTCCATGAGGTTGGACGGGGGGAAGCATGAGTGAACACAGAGAAGCAGGAAAGCACACCTTTTGACATTATATGGGTCTTTAACATTTGCCTCCTGTGTAGACACCGGGTTTCCATTCACCAGTGTTCTTCTCTGTAAGTCCACTCACCTCAAACAGACCATGAATTCTTTGAGCATCAGGATCTCACAGAGATCTCACAGAGCCTAAGACAGTACGGGGTCCACAATGGGGGTTCAGTAAATGAGTTGCTGGTATATTTGTAAGGAAGGCTTGTGTATACTTTCTGGATGATAGGGTGAGGAACAGAAAAACACCTGTACAGAAAATTGCTTTAAATTAACCAGATCACTGGTAAATGGAAACCAGTATGTTTTCCCACTAACTTTTCCATTTTTTTCCATAAATCCAATGTTTTCGATTTTGCAAAATGGTAGAGTTATTACTTTGCTTTGGAAAGAAAACACATTACACACACAAGACTTGGGAAGGGAAGAGGCAAGAAGGGGAGGGCAAGACTTGATCTTGGAAGTTGATGGGTCACTTCTGTTCTGGATGCCAGGAAAGACAAAGCAAAAACAACAACAACAAACAACAACAACTAGGAAATAAGGTTTTTCTCAGGGTTTTAAGGATTCTTTCTTTCTCAGAGCAAGCCTTTTAACCTGAATTCATAGATATTCAGGGCAACAAGCCGAATACAAATATGATAGATGTTGAAGTCTATGGCAACATCTTTCTCTTGGCTTTGATTCTTCTTTTCATAACTATATTATATGATATTATTATTAGAGGGATCCTTGATCTGTTCCCTGTCATTCAAACAAGATAGTTGAGAGTGAATCCTAATATCAAATCCAAAACACTTGGTTTGAATTAGAAGCTGTAGTAAGATTCATCCTCAATATAAAGTCATTTGTAAGAAAAATATCCCAAGACACTGTATGTGTAAATTACTAGCATATGCATTCTCAGTGAATCTTTTTTCTCACTCTTTTGGTCCTGTGAAGCAGCAGGAAAAAATACATTGCCAATAGAAATATTTGTAAAAATTTATTTTTATTCACTCTGAGATAGAAGAGTACAAGTTTTTAAGATGATCTCCCCAGCAAAAAGAGGCTATGTTTATCATATATGCTAACAATTATTCTATGGCTTGATTTTGCACAAAACAAGATAAAAACCCATACACTGGAAAGTTGGTATTGATATTTTTGTAAAGACATAAATGCTAAGCAATCATACAGTATTCCTCTAGGGAGGTTTTCTGGCCTCAGGGTTTAAAAAATATTTTTATTTGTATAAAAGTACAAAGTAAGATCAATTTTGTTTCCTTTTCACTAAATAGCAGTAGGCAATTTGTCTGCATTGCATGTGAGAGATACTGGTCTTCTTGCTTTTGGCCACATATGAAATTGTCTTGAAGAGAGCAATGGATAGGAAAGGAGACATCCTTTCATGTTTGCATCATATTTTGGATTCTAGCAAGAGTTGTCCTTGAAAACGGCTCCACTTCAATTTCTGACGTTTTAAAAAGCACTCATGAGTGCCAGAACAGAGCGGAGAACTTGAAAAAATGTATCCTGTAATTTGAACTCCAAGTGGCTTACTTAGATAATTCCAGGGGGAAACACCTCCTAACCTCACGCCTCCATCCATTCACCCAACAAATGCTCTTCCCTGACTCTCCCTGGTGTCAGGCTCATGTTTAGCCCTGGAGAGACGGTGGGAACAAGATGGGCACAGCCCCGCACTCTGCTTATTAAATGACCCTCTCTGGACTCTCACTCTTCTCAATTGTCAGAAAATCATGTTCTGTCCAAGGACAGAGTGGATGCAAGCAAGAAAGCCTCCAGAAATACTATTAATAATTCTGTAAGAAATGCTGGTGTTTTACATAATAAAATCACTTCTGTCATTACATTAGTCAAAATATGTGCCTGAAAGCTCACTGCTTCTAAGTTGAGAGAGGCTTCAAGGTCAGTAAAGCTGATTGTTAAATGATTCACTAGGAACACTGGCCATTAGTGGGAGTCCAAGTTTTCAAGGACAGTCTTCTAGAATATATTCCCATAAACAGAATCCTTCTTATTGGGGCAGCTGCTTGCAGGGCAAGGAGTGGGAAGCTGAACAGAGCATCTAACCCACTTTTCCCTACTGATAATATACGTATAATTTACGAAGGACTGTTATGGAGAACAAGATTGTGGGAACCCATTACAACATGGGGTTTCTTTTTATCACTAAGCCTTAGTTTAGGATAAACTGTAGTGAGAACTATTCAATTCAACCCTGATCTTCCCTACTTCACTTCAAAGAGCAAACACAGGACTTAACTTTCCCTTATGAAATCAATAGATCCTGTTTTGTATCCCCTTCCAGGAGACTAGAATCAGAGGGCTGCTGGTCCCTCCCATTCCTCAAGGCTGACCCTGACCGCCCAAACAAAAGCCACTTAATAGTGTCTGCCTATCCCGAAAAGGTCCTGATCATGCTGTCCTCCACTTTGATAACTAGCCTGTGTCTTTCTGCTTCCACCAGTAGAAATTAAAAAAATAAAATCCCCATATGCCTCGAAGGCCTCATTTAGAAAATGGGATTAATGGTGATCCCTACCACATCATGCAAGGCCCTCCCAAACACAGTGAGAACTGATGAACCAAGAAAGCGCGTAATGCTTAGAACAAATGATTTTCTCACATGAGGCTCCCACCTCCCCAGTAACTTTTCTTTCGGGGATATTTGATGTGTATCGGCTGAGATGTACTAAACACATATGACTACATTTTAAATGAAACCATCAACAGTGGGCTTTCTTCATATGGCATTAGCGCTAAAAAGATAGCAGATGTGATTATTATAAAGCATTACACAGATTTAGGAGTGGGAGAAGAAAAACATTTGATTAGCATCTGTATCATATTGATGTCGGGGGTACGGTACGTGTGTCCACCTGTCCTAAAGTCACATGTTGCTTAGAGCAGTGCTGACCCAAACAGAACAGGGTGACCTCAGTTCAAGTGTGACAAATGTATATAAAAGAAAGATGTATAGATCCTCGCCATTGGCTTCTTTGTTTTAAATAGTAGTAGTAGTAGTAATAGCAGTAACTCTATTACACTAATTATATTATATTAATTTTATTATATTGGCTAATGTTTGCAAGCAGAAAATGTGGATCTCACTCTTTATACGTGAGATTATTTAATTACCACAGCAGCCCTACTGGGGCAAGTACTGTCATTATCTTCATTCCTTGATGTATAAGGAAACTGAGGCACAGATAGATACATTAATTTGCCCAAAGTTATGCTGCTGGTAGTAAGTAATGGACTTAACTCGAGCCCAGGCGGTCTACTTTCATTATACAACAGAACTAATGCCTGGATAACCAGAACAAAAAGTTCTGGTGTTTGGCATTGACTATAATGGGAAGAAGGCAGGGTGAAACCTAAAGAAAAGAAGGCTTACAGTCCCTGGGAGGCGGAAAGGAACTCAGTGCAGCATCTTTCAAACATTCCTTTACAGGGGACTCTTCATAGGAGAAACTTAAAATAGTTCCATGATTAAATAGGTTTATGAAATACTGGATTAAGCCAAGTGAAACAGAGTTTCTTGCGGGAGTGTGTTTCAGAATCTGAACACGTAGATAGGCACCGAGTCTCTGAAATGGAGACGTAGAAAGGAGCAGGTCTTTAACAGAGAACACTTTTCTTTCTATGGAGCATGTCTGAAGAAGTGAACTGAGCATTTCCAACACAGGTATGAGAAAACCTGATCTAATGGACAAACTAGGGAAGCAGAGTCTGGGCAAGGAGAGCAGAGTCTGGGGGAGGGAAAGGGCACCAGATGCCAAGTACATAGCTTCTCTGGAGAGTCAGTGAGCAAGTTCGCTTGGTCATTTGTGGATAGACGAAGTCACCTCATAATAGGTATTACTGAAATAGATAATATAGCAAAATAAAATATATTAAATTTTTTAAAATAGTTTTTTTAATGTTTATTTAGTTTTGAGAGAAAGACAGAGATTGAGTGGCGGAGAGGCAGAGAGAGAGAGACAGAGACACAGAAACCAAAGCAGGCTCCAGGCTCTGAGATGTCATAGTACAGAGCCTGATGCAGGGCTCGAACCCACAAACCATAAGATCATGACCTGAGCTGAAGTCAGACACTTAACCAACTGAGCCACCCAGGTGCCCCTACTTTAAACATTTTTTAATGTTCAATTATTTATTGTGAGAGAGAGAAACATAGAGAGAGGAAAGAGCAGAGAGAAAGAGAGAGGAAGAGAGGATGTTTGACCGTGAAGATGGCTGGAGCCCACCAACTGACAGCCCCCGAGGCAGCAGGCCTGACACGTCCGTGCTGATGAGGACAGCGCAGCCACGGAGAGGACCGCAGAGGCGGGGCCACTGTCCAGTCAGCTAACATGGCTTGCCATTTTGGAGGATCCACGGGACCAGCATCAGAGGAGGAGAAGTGGCCATGGAGGATACAAATGGCGGCTTTGGTGACTAATTCCGATGGATACGAACGGCACAAACTGGAATGTCAAAAGACTTTATACGTGAACATATATACAATTCTCCCAAGGGCTTCCTGAACTTGGTGAAAGGAACTTGAGTGTAGCTGAAGACTCCTCAGTTCCCCGGGTAGAAGCTGAGCCAGAAAACAGTAACAATGGCAGCTACCATTCCCTGAGCCCTTAACCTGGTCCTCGGCATTATATTAATGATGTTATACTATGCGATTCCCCCAAACCACCCTATGATGTAGACAGTCTTCTCATTTTGCAGCTAAGAAACCAGGGATAAATAGGCAACCTACAGAATGGGAAAAGATACTTGCAAATGACATATCAGATAAAGGGCTAGTATCTAAAATATACAAGGAACTCACCAAACTTCACACCCACAAAACAAATAACCCAGTGAAGAAATGGGCAGAAGACATAAACAGACACTTCTCCAAAGAGGACATCCAGATGGCCTACAGGCACATGAAACGATGCTCAACATCACTCATCACCAGGGAAACACAAATCAAAACCACACTAAGATACCACCTCAGGCCAGTCAGAGTGGCTAAAATGAACAAATCAAGAGACTACAGATGCTGGTGAGGGTGTGGAGAGACGGGCCCCCTCCTACACTGTTGGTGGGAATGTAAACTGGTGCAGCCGCTCTGGAAAACAGTGTGGAGGTTCCTCAAAAAACTATTGATAGAACTTCCCTATGACCCAGCAATAGCACTGCTAGGGATTTACACAAGGGATACAGAAGTGCTGATGCATAGGAGCACATGTACCCCAATGTTCAGAGCAGCAATGTCAACAATAGCCAAAACATGGAAAAAGCCTAAATGTCCATCACCTGATGAGTGGATCAAGAAGATGTGGTATATATACACAATGGAGTACTACACGGCAA
>PJEM01020272.1:0-13882 GCA_004023845.1 Helogale parvula
CCCCCCTCACTCCTGCCATCTGCCCTGACTCCCCCCCCCACCCCTGCCATCTGCCTCGCTCCCCAGGCCCCTGGGCCTCCTCAGCCTCTCCCTACCCGTGTCTCCCCTGGTCTGGTGTGAGCTCACCCTGGGGGAGGTCAGCCAGCGTCCTTCTCAGTGAGAAAACATCGGAGGTGGGCATCTCCGGGGCTCATCTCAGGAGGCCCTCATGGGGGAACAGGGGAGGGGGAGGGGCAGGGAAGTCAAGGCAGTGGGCTTCCCTGAGCGGGACGGCGGCAGCTCTCCGCTCTCCGGAACTCTGCCCTCCAAAAGGTCCCCATTTCCCTTGGCAGCCGACCGGGCTCCTGGCTCTGGTCTCTGCGCAGAGGAAGCTGGGCCCCCAGAAGCCTGCCCGCAGCTCCAGCCGCCTCGGGCCGCACTGTGGGGCTTCCGACAATACAACTGTCTTTAAAAACGTGTGCATTTCCCGTGAATCTGACTTCATCCTTCCCATTCAACAGAGGCCCTTCCCCCAATTCTTTTCTAGACAGGCCTCTGTCCGGCTAGGGCAGGGTATGGAGGTTTCATGGGCAACAGCCTTACGATCCTTAGAGCCTCTCTTGTCTGCCCTGAGGGTCCAAGGCCGCTGCCCCCAATCTTCCCGAGGTCCTAGCAAAGCTCCCTGTTTGATTGGACCCTGACCCCGTGCTCACTCCTTCGGTTGGCTGTCTCCTGCCAGATGGAGAGATGTGAGGCGGGAACATGTTTTTCTGCAGCCCAGTCATGCAGGCTGCTCTCGGTCTCCCACCTCTGCATGCAACTCGGCGGTGCCCATCCTGGCTCCCGTCTCTCCCTGGCTCCCACACGCAGCGAACCGAAGCTACCTGACAATTCCAACACGTGCCCGAGACATCTTCCCAGCCAGGCCCACATCCACCAGGCCCCATCTTCTGAGTTAGGACAGACAGCATCTGGCCAGTGGGTGAGTTCCTGTGCAGCCATTTTCCCACCAGCCATAGCGCTTTTCACTGCCTTTCGAGACTCCGCTAACAGGCTGCCGTTGCCCAGCCTCTGCCGGCAGCCTCCTTGTCACTCACTCCCCACGCTCTGTCTGCCGCCCAGTCCCCAACTAACGCCACGTGCTAGAGGTCTGCGTGCACCAGCCCCCCCCCCCCACTTCTGGATTCTAGTTCCTGTTTCAGTCAGCTAGTGCTGCATAACAAATAACCCCGAAAGGAGCGGCTGCAAAACCTGCACATCGTTTTCCTGCACAGTCGGCCCCTGGGCTCGGCTCAGGAGAGGGCCTTGTGCCCCTGTCACTGGAGCCTGTCTCAACAACGCTGCGTGCCCCTCGTCTGCCGGCCTCCGGGGTCCAGGCACTAGGAGGGAGCCCACCCCGTAGGTGTTCTCCGCACATCTAATGGGTGCACAGAAGGAAGGCCTGGCTCGGACAGCGATCGGGGAGGGGGGGTGGTTCTGCCCCTGCTTCTGACCACCCTGCAGGGGAAACTGGCCCCTCACCTAGCGCCTCCCAGGGTAGAAATCAGAGCCGGCCTTCCCCAAAACCCCAAAATCCTTCTGGCCAAATCGGGGACAACGAGAACAATGACAACAAAGGTGACGGTAGCTCAGTGTGACACGTAAAATACTGGTCGCGAGTCCACACTTGCAGAGCCACCTAGACGGGAAAAGGGACCGGCTTCCTCCGCGGAACAAGCGGTAAAGACAGATGACGGAAGAGACAGCCATCGTCGGACCATCATCACGGTCACTGTTCTTCCCGGCAAGACTCATCAGCGGACGCCGGCGCCGGCGGCAAATCGTGCCGAGAAGCGGGATGTTTACATGGTCCCAAAGCACCTCGCGCCCCCGCCCCGTGCAGGCTCCCTGCAGGAGGGAACGCTGAAGACCCACACCTGACGCCGCCTGCCCGCGCGGTCCACAGCAGCGGCACCAGGACCAGGACAGACACAGGACACCTGCACCACTTCTGGGACGCCTCGGGTGACAAGGAAACACCAGCAAGGAGCCGTCGAGGGCTTGCTGCCAACGGAACTCTTCATCACCATCAAGGTCATGAGGACAAAAATCAAGAAGGGAACGGGATCGAAGCTGGAGAGGCGTGGAGTGAAGGCACGAGCGGCTCAGAGCGTCCGGGCCATAAGCACAGCTTCCCTTTGCTGCAGGGGCGCCGTGGGGACAGCCGGTCAGTCTGAGCCGGTGCAGAGGGGGAAGGTGCCGCACCGAGGCGCATTTCCTAACGTGTGTCACCCGCTCCGCTCCCATGGGAGACCGCGGGGTTGTCCCGTGTTCAGACCCACCTGCAGAACCCTGCAGAGGGAGGCCCTGTGTCTGCAACTTACTCTCAACTTTTCTTGAAACAAACCATAACGGAGAGTGAGAAACACAGATGTGCTAGACAGCTGACATCTGGGACGCCCACATTCTGGATCCAAGGGATACATTTGTACTATTTCTGCAACTCATCTGTGCAGCTAAAATCATCTCAAAATAAAACCCTCGAACAGCAACTCATGGCTCTCACACACACACACACACACACACACACACACACACACACAAAACCCAAGTCCTGCCCCATCTGGGCCCTGGCCGTCCTGCCTGCCTCCTGCCTCCTCACTCAGTCCCTACATGCCACGAGCCACAGCCTCACCTCCTTTCTGTGCCCACAGCCACCAAGCCCATCCCTGCCTCAGTGCCTTTGCACTTGCTTCCTCCCTGCAAGGAACCCCCTCCCTCATACATCGGAAGCGCCCGTTCCCACGTCTCACTCGGGTCTCCATTCTGAAGTCACCCTACCTGAGCCGCTCTGCCCCTCCTGCCTTGACTCCCTGAACGTGTTGCCCTGTTTTACTTCGTAGCGTCTCCCCCGCCCCCCGCCCCGCACCCAGGATGCGGTCTCTCCTTCAGATTGTATTTACTTACTCCTTGTTTTCGCCACCTCCTCCCTCATAGGCCACCATTGTGTGTGGCCCTCCCCCTGCGTTTCCCCTCTGGGAACCCCCATTATCTGGTGAGGGGCCACCCCCTGCCCTGGTAGCCTGTGCCTCCCATTCCTTCTTCCCAGCAGGGCCCATATTTGTGCAATGGTGAATTAGCCCTCCTTGTGCAGTGAGCAACCTGCATACCTGTACGTGGCCACCCTGCCCAACCCAGCAGCCCAGGGAGGGAGAGGAGCCTGGACGTGCCTGCTCCAAGCTCCTCAGCCCTACCCGCGCCGAACTGGCCGATTCCCCATCCACTGTGGCTCTCGGCGGGGGGCAGGGGGGCAGGGCTGGACTCTTACTTTTGCTGCGTTGCCAGGATGTGGCACCCAGGAGGCACCAAGCAATGTTTCCTGAGTCCATTTCACTCTCCGTCATACCTGCTGGGTTCCGACTGTCCTCAAGATCCGATGCAGACGCAGGGGACCTCGAAGGGGCGTCAGGGACCAGGCACACAGCCGAGTGCCTGCTGTGGCCGTGCCGGGAAGGAGGGTGCCCGGCTGCGGGGAAGCCTTCGCCTGGCACAGACCACTGAGCCCCGGAGATGCCGGAGCCCCGTCTCTGCTCCTTAGGGAGTGGCCGGTGCGGCTTTGGGGCTCCCTGCCCCTCGCACCCAGCGCTTTGGGCCACAGGCCAGGGAAGGGGTAGAGCTCTTGCCCAGCCCCTTCTGAGACCCTGGCCCCTGAGGTGGACGCCGCTTCCTGTGATCCATCAAACACCTGACGTCACCTACTGCATGCGTGCGGTTCCGTGACATGCAGCGTGTTTACCGCACGGGCAGCCACCACCGCCATCCATTCCGGAACGTTTTCACCCCTGCAGAGAGAGACCCACGGCCACGGGTCAGCACCCCTGAGTCCCCCCCTCCTAGCCCGGGGCAACCACCACCCTACACTCGGGCTCTAAGGTGTCCCCAAAGATGACAGGCTCTGTCACCAGGGCTTCCTGGGTGGAGGTGGGGAACGCCCCCCCCCCGAGCCCGCCTGCCCCCTCCCCCACAGCCCTGCACAGAGGGGCAGGTTCCCATTCCAGATCCCAGCCGAGGGCAAAGGGGGAGCCGACGCCTGCCGGGCGCGTCACACAGGGCTCCTGACTGCTGTCCATCAGCCCAGCCTTGGGGTCACCCTGGGGGACAGCGGAAGGCCGTGGGCCCGTGGCCCCCAAGGACACACTGGTCGAGCCTCGGGAAGTCTGCAGCAGGACTGCGGCCCCAGGGTCAGAGTTAAGACAGGAGAAATCACGCCTGAGGAGTCACAGCAACGCCACCAAACGGGCGGGTCGGAGAGGGCCGGTGACCCCCAGCCCGGGCACTCGGGCTCTGAGTAAAACAGCTTTCTGAGTAACAACTTCGCGACCCTTGGACATCAGACCTCCTTGACTCTTTCTTCTTTTACAGCTTTTAAAGAAACCCAGGCACGTCCCAACTCAGTAAATTTGCACTTGTCAAGTGTCAGTCAGCATTTTGTGAGCGGTGACCATGACTCTGAGTGCCACGGCCATCGAGGGTCAGAGTGTGGGCTCTTCCTGGTAGAGGTCCTCCCTTGTACAAGGAGGGGGCTTCCCAGATGGTCTGGGGATCTACGACTCCCTTCCCATGTCACCAGGCCCCACACCTCCTCCCAGTGGGCGGGGAAACACCCCTGGCCGCCCCCCACCCTTTCCAGACTCCCCCCAACCCCGGCAGTGCGCGGGTGGACTGTACACCCAGGCAGGGCCCTTAGTTCTTCCAAAGCCAGCAAGGAAGAGCAACCCTCCATAGCAGGGAGAAGAGATGGAAAGTAGGAGGGAGAGTAACAACGCAGACACCCAGGGTCTGGACGGGAACGGGGCGGCGCCACAAGAATGAGATTAAGATGGAATTCTGAAGGCCACAGGCTACGTGGGGGGCAAGGAGCCAGGCCGTGCTGGGCCGCAGTCTGGGTGCCCGCCCCGCAGGTGCTTCTGGGGAAGACCTGGGAGGACCCCCGTGTCCCTCCAGTGGGGAGGGGACAGCAGTCCTGCGAAGCACGCAGTGCCTTCTCCACCCCCTTCCCTCTGCTTGCAGTTGATCTGGTGGAGACCCGGTCGCCTTGCAGTCCCCACAGTCTGGGCGCCACTGGCAGGACCCAGAGCGGGCAGCTCTGCATGGCCATGGCCCCTGGGCTTTCTGCAAGGTGGTTCCGTCACACGCAGGCCAGGCCCCTCAGCCACCCCATGGGGCTGCCGTGTTCTCCGTTGGGGACACTGAAGGGGAGACGGTCCCTTCTCTAGGGGCCAGTAGCTGCCGACCGTACACTCATTAATTCACAAGTTGCAAAATGGTGACATTCTAACCAGGTCATTCCTTTTACGCGTGGTAGTTGGAATTCGTTAGTAAGAAAAGGCTCCTCCGTGTCCTGATCCGGCCAGCCGCACAGCTCACTCGGGCAGGGCGGGAGAGGGCGCCCTCGAGGTGACCAGTGTGGGTTTTTGTAAATGTCATAGTGAATTCCTGGGTTTAAACCTACTTATGAGCTTTGGTCCATTGCCACTGTCCTCACTGAAGCTCGGCTGTCCCCTCTCCGGCAGGCTGTCCCCTCTCCGGCAGGCTGTCCCCTCTCCAGGGAAGGAGGACCTCCCTCAGCAGCGAGAAGCGACTGTCGGGAGAGGCTGTGGTGTATTTGCTAAGTTTTCACGTTTTCATCAAGACAGGAGAAGAGTCCTGGCTCGCAGCAGGACGTGCTGGATGAAGCCGTCAGCCTGTCCCCGCAGCAGGTCTATCCTCAGCGAGCGCCAGGGGGGCCTGGACATTTCTGGGGAGCACCTGGGGCAGCGCTGGAGCCCTCGGGGACAGGGCCGAGAGGCAGGTCTCTCCTGGCGCAATCACAGATACTCCGTCCTGGTTCCTTTGCTTCCTCTGTCCTGGTGGCCAAGGCAGGGTCAACGGATAGTGGGAAGGTCCAGCAGACGGACAGACGGCGGGAAGGTCCAGCGGACGGACAGACGGCGGGAATGTGCAGCGGACGGACAGACGGCGGGAACGTGCAGCGGACGGACAGACGGTGAGAAGTCCAGCGGAAGGATGGCCGCACAGCCCTTCCCTCCAGGTGTGAAGTCCCGCGCTTTGGCCAAACGGCCTGGGACGCATCGCAGAGCTGAAGCCACAGGCGGACTCCCTGTGCACCGCCACCTCCAGTGCCCGGCTCCTCCTGCCAGGCCGTAGGTGGTCACTTCTGCATCAGGCCAGCGTCCTGGGTGGCTGCCAGAGCCGGGGCCGCCCCCGAGGGGAGCGTGCCGGCCATCACAGTGATGCTCGCGGCAGACCCTCCAGCCCCACAGACCTCACGCTGTGGGGGCACGTTCTGTTCCAAGTCCCCGGAGCAGGACCGGCTTCTCAGCCAAGGAGAGTCCGCACAGCACCCCTGCCCCCCCCAGTGTCCTTGGGGACAGTGGCTGCAGGTAACAACAGGGCCCCGCCCAGATGACCTGCTCCGAGCCACCTTCCTGCGGCGCTGGGCATCGGGGCCGGCAGTTCTCCTGGGCTGTGAGCGGGTGGGCAGAGCTCAGGGCCGGGACGGAAGGTCACCTCTGCCCAAGTCGCGGACCAAACGGCTCACCACACAGCTGCCGGGTGGGGGCCTCTTTCTCTCTGGCTCCCGGAGGTCTGCACCTGCCTCCCCAGTGGCGCCCACAGACCTCGGCTCTGGGACGTACAGCCTGCCGTTGCTTTTGTAACAGGGTCCGTCCGCTATGGGCACAGGGCAGAGGGTGCCCGCTGTCCCCCACCCAGCCTGGTGCACACGCCATCCCTGCAGGGACCTAGTGGCCAGCCTCCCCTCTGTCCCGGCGCACGCCGGAGCCCCGGGTCCCCAGGTCTGAAGAATGAGCACTCTCTCTGTTGTCACACTCAGGCGCGGGGGGGACAGTGCCCACCGAGAAGGGATCAGGGAGGCTGGGAGCCCCTGGGAAACCCACAGGAGGGATCCCGCCCCCGCACTGCACGTGGCCCCGCACCCACCCAGCGCCTTCCTCACTCCCGCCCCGTGCCATCTCTGGCCTCTAGCCTCCCTCCTACCAGACTGCCACCAGGAAGATGCATCGGGCCAGGGGCACAGAGGCGGCCCGCCCTAATGTGGAGCTTGGTCCACACCCGCACACCGACACGTCATACCGCGTCCCGTCCCAACGGACTCCCACGCAGCACAGACCTCTCGTCTCTGCATCTACATGTTCGTGACGTGTCTCCGCGGGGGGGCTGGGGTCAGGCACGGGCAGGGGGTGGAGGGACACACCCCCACATGTCCCCAGCTTGTGCTGGGGGGTATTTCTGCAGGTGCCGTGAGCTTGACGCAAGGGCCTTCTGGAGCCGGGAGGGGCTGGGGCTCTCCCTCCCCTTTACCATATGGCCGCCTTTGCGTGGCTCTACGTCCTGGACGGGCCCCTGGGGGGGCAGGGGCACTGCTCCTCAGGCCGCCCGTCCTGCTCCCAGCTCCCCCGCGGGTCACCACAGAGGACCCCCCACTCTTTACCGCACTTGCCCACACTTCTTTCCAGCCCACGTCTCAGAAAGGGGATACGTGATCCAACACACGGGTGAACTCCATTACAAACATAAAATTTTTAAGGCGTATAAAAATATGAAAAGTACATAAACTCTAAAGCTAACATTTCCTATGCTGCCTTTCCAGACCTCAGAGAGCACGCCATAGATCACCCCTCCCTTCTGCCAAAGGAGGCTGAAACGGAAGGTTTTCTGTGGATTCGGGGAAATCGTTCAAGACCTACGTGCCAGGTTCTCATTTTTCACTCTGCGCAGAGCATTTACCGAGAGCCCAGGAGCCCTGGGGACGGATTTGGCCAGAATTCGTTTCCTCCGTCACATTCGCCACTGTTATAGCCCCGATTGCTCAAATTCCATCTCGGGTTTTCACATCTGAGGTGTATCTATGTACACCTGATAGTTTCGTGACACACTTTCCGCAGCCCCTTGCGTGGGGTGGGGTTTGGGTAAAATTTCAGGGCAAGACTGAGCAAGTGAACCCGCCCTCCGCCCAGGCCATGGAGGCAGTTTCCAAGTACAGGATTCGAGGGGCCGCTTCCGGAGGAACGGAGGGTTCATGTGGACACAGGGCAGGTGCCCGGACCCTCTTCAGGGCAGAGACCCGTGTGGCTGAGCCGCAGCCCGGCCCGGAGCCCCGGAGCCAGCAGGCCCTCTGGGGAGAGAGGACAGCGGAGCACTTCCCAGCGCCGCCGGCAAAGTCTTCGTCCGCCTTACGTTCCGCAAGAAGCAAGGCGAGAACACGATTGTTCTCTCGAATCTGGAACCGGGACCGGCCTGCCTCGGCCACATGGGAGGCGACGGGCCCTCATTTCCCAGTTAGAAGGCGCAGCGGGTCCCGCGGGGCCTGCGCCCCAGGAGGCCTCTCCTGCGCCTTCACTCAGGCCACCGCATAAACAGCCGTCTTAGAGTCACACTGGCGTCTGCGACAGTAATTAAGAAATGGGGTAAAATCCATGCCGGGACCATTCTGAGAACCTGACGCCCAAGAAGTAAAAAGCGAAAGAAGCCACGAAAAGTCACTGTGAGGTAAAAGACTTCGCCGGTTGTTTGAAAGAACCAGAACTTCCAAAGACGGGACCAGGCGGGCTCTGGGTGGAGCGTGACAGCGCACATGTGGGCGTCCCCTTCCGCATCCCGTCTCCTAGGTTCTGCACGCATGAAGGTGACACTGCGCATGACATGCAGCTTCGAAGAGCGTGGAAGCGGTGGACAGGAACAGCCCCAGCCCGTGGGCCTGAACCCACCACCCGGGACCCTGTCACCTAGTACCCTGCCACCTGGTACCCCGCAACCCAGAACCCCGCCACCCGGTACCTGGACACCTAACACCCCGCCAACCATCACCCTGTCACCTAGTGCCCCGTCACCCAGCACCCCACCCCCCAGTACCCCATCACCTGGTACTCCATCACCTGGTACTCCATCACCTGGCACCCTGCCACCTGGTACCCCACCACCTGGTACTCCATCACCTGGCACCCTGCCACCTGGTACCCCGTCCCCTGGCACGCCATCACCTGGAGAAGGACGCCCCTGGGCCGCTCTGGGGGTGCGAGGGCAGACCGCCTTCCCTCCCAGCCACCCTGCTGGTGGTCCTCGAGGCTCTTTGATGAGCCGAGAATAGTGTTTGTAGAGACCCACCTGTAAGAACTGTGTGAGCCCGACCTCAGGCCAGAGTGCCAACGGGGGCACACAGGGCAGGGACGCAGCAGCAGGAGACGGCCTACCACGTGGGTCTGCGTCTGCATCGCCAGGGCCTCCGGGGCTGTCAAATGTCCTTGAGATGTGGGGGGGGTGCCTTCTTCCGTTTGAGTTCCTTTATGAGGGCATCATTAACTCTTTAAAGGGGAACAGATGTGAATACAGGGCCCTGGCTTCTCCGCCAGCACTGGCTCTGGTCCCTGGAGTCCCAGCCATCGCCCAGAGGTGTACAGAGAGTAACAAGAAGTTTCCTAGGGATTCCCTGCTCCCTTCGCAGAAAGGCAGACAGAGGACCACAGGAGAGCAGTGACGTCCATGGCCCCAGAGCCTGAGCGGACGCCCTGCTGCCGCTGCCCCTGTTCCCACCACGGGCCACCTAGAGGAGGGCACAGCTACCGACTGTCCTTCCGGGAGCGCTGGGCCAAGGCTGCCGGCGGTCCCTCCTCCCTTGGGGGGAGAGGGGGGGACGCTGCTGTTGCAAGAACACTGGGGAGGCAGCCTGCGGGCTGATACCGGGAGACCCAAACCGGCACTTCCGGAGCCTGTCTAGAGGGGTGACTCGAGTCCCTGACACCGAGGCCGACACCTCTCATGACAGGAGAGCTCTGACAGACACCTCTCTTCTCATTCCTCCCATGGAGACCTGAGAATGCGCAAGAGGTTAAGCTTCCCAAAGTCAAGAACATATGTTAAGAACACACAGGTGTACGTGTGCGCGCGTGTGCATCTGTGTGCGCGTGTGTGCATCTGTGTGCGCGTGTGTGCGCGTGTGTGCATGTGTGTGCATGTGTGTGCATGCCTCTGTGCGTGGGGATATGTATACGGATCCATACGTTTCAGAAGCTCATGCCTTTGGGTTTTCTTTTTAATGTTTTTATTTATTTTTGAGAGGGAGAGAGACCGCGTGAGCAGGGGAGGGGCAGAGAGAGGGAGACACAGAATCTGAAGCAGCTCCAGGCTCTGAGCTGTCAGCACAGAGCCCGACGCGGGGCTCGAACCCACAAACCGTGAGATCATGACCTGAGCTGAAGTAGGATGCTTAACGACTGAGCCCCCAGGCGCTCCCGGAAGCTTGCGCCTTTGGAGAGAAGGGCAGAAAGCACTTCCCCTCTCAAGCGGCCGCCTCTTCCCCACCATACAAGTCCGCCTCTGATTTCCACAGAAAGCCTGGACTCAGGCCCTCCCTCATGTCGTAAATAATTCTCTTATTTTGAAATGTAGCTATTAAACTGGTGAACACTTACGAGACCTTAGCACGCTAAGAGCTACCCTGGGCTCATCCCAAAGCCAGAACCCGGGTCAGAAAGAGACGGACTTGGCTGCACACAACTAAAATCTGTGCATCACAACCAAAAGGTGAATCCCAGAGGTAGAAAGACAAATTGGAAACTCGATGCGGTGCACGTAGCACAGGGTAGACACGGGCTAAAACCCTTATCGTAAAAGAGTTCTAGGATAAGAATAAGAGACACAGAGCTCAAGAGGAAAACAAAAACGCGCAAGAACACGCACAGGCAACGTTCTAAATGGGCAACAACAGCATCAAAAGACGTTCAGCATCGCCAGCAGTCACAGAAACTAAAAGTAAAGCAGCAAAGGCCTGTTCCCCACGACTGCCGAGAGGAGCAGAATGTTCCGGGCGGCCGGCGGCCGGCAGGAGACAGAGGGCCGACCGTCCCCGGTGGCGGACGTGGCCTCAGTCGATGCCTCTAGAGTGCATCTCGCCAAAACGCGAGGTGGTCTGTGTCCCTGCCCAGCAGTGTCTGTCCTAGGAAACCACCCGGACGGAATACTCAGGCCACTTCCGAGGACACACAGGAGCCCCCACCTCAGTCACCCCGTGGTCACCAGGGTCCAAGAGCAGATGACCCTCCATCGGACAGATCCTCAGGTCACGAGCGGCCTCCCGCCGCGCCACACGTCTGTGCACTCGCCTCCGTGGTCCCATCCTCTGGTAGCATCACAGGAAGGGCGAGCCCAGGGCGGGAGGAGATTTTGACAGAGAGGCCCCGTAGCTTTATTACAGTATATGGCTACTGCTGTTCTATTTCATTATTAGTTATTGTTGTCACTCTCTGTGCTAAATTCATGCGCTAAATTGGTCCCGAGGATGTACGTGTAAGAGAAAACATAGTCTGCGTGGGGATTGGTACCGTCCCGGCTTCAGGCGTCCGCTGGGTCTTAGACTCCCCACGGGTAAAGGGTGGGGGCTACTCTACCACCGAAGATGTTCATCGTGGCACATATTTAAAAACCGTGCAGCGGGGAGCCTGGTGGCTCCGTCGGGTAAGCATCAGACCCTTGATTTCAGCTCAGGTCACGTTCTCCCAGTTTGTGGGTTCGAGCCCCGCGTCGGGCTCTGTGCTGACCGTGCAGAGCCTGCTTGAGATTCTCCGTCTCTCTCTCCATCTGCCTCTCTCTGTGTCAAAAATAAATATTTAAAAATAAATAAATAAAAAACCATGAAGAAACATGAGAAAATAGTTATGTTCCAAACCTCTAGGTGGTTAGCTTATTAATTAGTTACATTCTCCCAACACCCTTCCTACCGAAGGAGTATTACTCTTACAGTGAAAAAATACATTATTGAAACAACTCACTGAAGCATTAAACAATGTTTTAATGGGTTGGACACTTGGCCCCCAAATTCCCCAGACTGGAAAGACTAGAAATGGTCCCCCTTCTTCTTCCCTGTCAGAAAAAGCCTCTGGTTTCCATCCTGTCAACCCCCTGGAACTTACTGGACAGAAAACGAGCCCTAGCTCACCCCCCAGAGCCAGGGAGGCCCCGGGACCTACGCACACGGGAATCGGGTCTTCTTTCCGGGCTCCGTCCCCACTGGCCCACCGAGCAGCACCTGCAACCCCACGGTTCCTTGAGGAGGGACTCCACACATGGCCCGTGAGGAGAGCCAAGCAGAAGCTGACTTACCTGTGGCACACCTTTGATGTGTGTGTCTGTGTGCGGACACGGTGCTCCCGCCGGATGGGAGCTGCGGGTGTCGGCTCGACCCCCCACCCCAACCCCAGAACCCCAGCCGGGAGCCCAGGACCCACGCTCCCGGCGCCCAGACCGGCTCCTGAGTGACCGAGCCACGCGTGCCTGACGGGCTCCTACCTGCCTCTTCTCCCCGGGAGGGGTGTGGGCCTATTCTCAGCCTCCCGGGGCTCCCGATCTGCTAGTTGGGGTGAAGGAGTAGGCGCAGACAGCGAAGCCGCGGCCCAGACTAAAGGCACAGGCAGCCGGCGGCCTGGGCAGCTTTTCCTGGAGAGGAAGCCGGCCCTGGAGCAGGCAGCCCGGGGGGCCCTGGGGCCGGCGGCCGGAGGTCGGGCCCCACCTCGGGCTCCGGGCGCGCTCCGGCGCGGGAAGAGGAGGACGGCGCCGCGGGCCGAGCGCCAGGCACCCGGTGGACACTCATGGAGGAGCCGCTGGCAACGCTGCCGCCGGTCATCACGGCGCCGACGTCAGGACGGAGAAGCCCGCGAGCGCCGGCCTCCGGCCCGCCCCTCCGGCTGCCAACCTTCCAGCGCTTACGGAGCGCGCGCCCCCCGCGCCGGCACCCCGGGGACAGGGCGGCCCCCAGTGCCGGCCCCGCCTCCGGCGGGGCGGGCGGGGGTCACACGTCAGCCACCCCGAATTCCCCGGCGCGGGGGGCGACCCGGGGCCGGAGCGAGCCGGGGCGCGCGGGGCGGGGCGCGGGCGGCGCGGCCAGACGCCGGGCGGGGGCGCGGGCGGGGGCGCCCCGCAGCCGGCCGGCAGGTGGGCCCGCGCTAGCGGGCGGGGGTCCGGCGGGCCGCGCGCCTCCCCCGGAACTCGGCCGTGCCATTCCCATGATGCCCAGCCACCGGGCACGGCTTCCGGAGCGCGGCCGCCGGTAGGTCCGGGGAGGGGGCGCTGCCGCCCGCCCGCGCCCGCCCCGCCCCCGGCGCGCCCGCCCCGCGGCCCCGCGCGGGCACGCCGCCTCCCCCGCCCTGCCCGCCCGTCCCCTCCCCTCCGCTCCCCTCCCGTCCCCTCCCTCGCTCCCCGGGGCGCGCGCGCGCGGGCGGCGGGCCGGGGGCGGCGGGGCCGGGGCGGGGCGAGCGCGGCCGGGCCGGGGGCGGGGGGTCCGGGACGCGCGCCGGGCTGCCGCCGGGCCCGGGCGGGGAGCGCGCCCCCGAGGCGGCCCCGCGGCCCTCGGAGCCGGCGGCGCGCGGCGGGCGGGCCCAGGTGCGCGCAGGTGAGGCCCCGCGGCGGGCGCTTCCGGCCGGGCCGCGCTCCCCGCCCCGAGCACGGCCGCGGGCTCGGCCCCCGGGCGGAAAGGCGGCCCCGCCCCGCGCCCCGCGCCCGGCCGCGGCTTCCGGGAGGGTCGCGGGGCCTCGGCGGGTCCTCGGGCCCCCGGCGCATCCCCGGCGCAGACCTGGGCGGAGGCCGGCCCCGCCCCGCTGAAGGTGGCCGAGAGCGCCCCGGGGCCGGGGTTGGAGGGCCGGGCTGGGCCCGCGGGGAGGGTCTCAGCCGCTGCGCCCTCAGACACGGGCGGGGGCTCGGCAGCTTCGTGGGGGAAGAGGTCGTGGAGACCCTGGGGAGCCTCCTCTCCCGGCAGGCCCACGCCCACCCGGGGCCCCCCCAGGCGCTCCTTCTGGCCCTGGTACCCTGACCCTCCGCTCCCTCCCGCAGGGGGGCAGCTGCCACCTGAGCGGGG
>PJEM01020273.1:0-13887 GCA_004023845.1 Helogale parvula
GGGGGTGGGGAGCGCAGGGACAGACGGGGCCACCGGCCTTTCCACTTTCCCTCTTTCAGACAGACATGGAATTCATTTCCTTGCTCTGGTGTTTTCTCATTTTGTCTGATTTTCTTTGTCCTTATATACAAGTGACCTTCGAAGCTGGCACAGGGACAACTGTGCAGCCCACGCCCCTGGTCACTTCCCTTCACGATGTGTTTCCAGGTGGGTCACCCTCGGGTCAAAGGTGAAGCCCACGTCCCGAGGCCAACCCTGCAGGCAGACAGCCCACCTGGAAAGTGCACTGACTGACCGGCAGGTGCACCTGAGGTCTGGTTCTCCTGTCCTGGGGCAACAGTGGGTTCCACTCTCCCAGGCAGAGCGAGACCCTCGTGTTTTACCTGCTGCACCTGACTGTGGGGCATCAGGAATAGACTCAGTGCCGTGAGGTGGCGGCCTGTGTGGGGGGGGGGGGGCACAGCCAATGTCCCAACCGTGCGTTGGTGAGCTTTCTTCCTCCAGCAGCCCATCAGAGCGTGGGTGTTGCAGACAGAAATGTGTGTAGATGTATCATGTAGATGTTTGGAAGATAGGAGGTCGTGAGAGCCAAAGACTGTGCACGAAATGCCATCGAAGCTGAGAGTCTGCAGAACCTGCCCTGGAGGGCTTTCTGCGGCCACCGAGTTCTCCTGGGTGACATGTGGGCCACACGGGGAAGGAGACCTGGAGTAACAAGGAATCCCCGGAGCCCCTAAAACCGATGAAAGCAGGTTTGCTTTTTGCAAGTGAGGAGAGAGGTCAAGTGTAAGGCAGATGAAGCCCGGTTCAGGTGGGGAACTGCGTCCTGGGTCCCAGCTCTGGGAGCCCGGGGGTGCCAGTGTTTAGAAAGCACCGAGAGGATGGTGGCCAGAAAGGGGGGGAAAGGCTCTGGTGAGCGGGACCCCCCAGGCTGGGCCACCTCGCGGGTCCCTGAGGCCGCGAGCAGAACTCTGGCTCACTTCGGTGGGATTTCCCGGGGCGCATCACAGATGTGTTTGACGCCGGTGCTGTCTTCCTCCCCATCTCTTCTCTGTTTCTCCTACATAATCTGTCTCTCTGGGACCCAAGTGTGGGAGCGAGGGAAGGAGTCCTGCTTTCAAACGAGAGGCTGAGTGGCAGGAAGCACCAAGGACAGCGACCTTGGCAGGAAAATCTCCAACACGCCTGTCTTGTGCCCGGCAGCTAGACAGTGTGTGTGTGTTGAATCAAATCACAAGAGTCTGGATGTTAGAGCATCTTTCCTGTGAGCCCAGCCCAGACTGACGGCCGAGTTGGTCCATTTCCCCCCCGGCAGTGGTTCAAGGGATACGGTCAGAGGCACTGAGGCCCAGCACTCCACACTTTCTCCTCCTCTCTGGTCCCGCCTGAAGAGGAAGCTCAGCATTTTGGTTTGTAGGAAAGGAAATCCCGGTGCAGCAGGTTAATGTCACCGTCCCCATGGACAGACCTATATCTGGGAAGGAAGGTCAACGCAAGCAGGTTCTAATCCCCAAAGCCCTAATGATCTATCAGCACGGCTTCAAGGTCCAGTCATCCTCTCGATGGTGTTTTTGAGATGAGGCAGCAGCTGCTCACGGCCACGGCGATGGCTTACTCACGGGCGAGGCAGCGCTCCACCAGGGTCTCTGCTCACAGTCTGCGTGGGCGGCTTCTGCCCCAGCCTGGGAGGCACTGGAGCCCTCCCCTCTGTCAAGGGGTCACCTAGTCCAGGCCCTCCTGAAACCAGCGGCTGGTGGGCGCCAGGGACGGGCACAGAGACCGGCCGGCCCGCCTGTCGGGGGCCTTGGGGACGCAGCGCTGGAGCCACGTCAGGAGGGGGCGAGTCTGACTGAGGAAGGAGTTCCTGTCTCCTGGAGCGATGCAAAAGGACGGGGCTGAAAACCCAAAGAAGTGGCCTCAGGACCGACCTGCTCCCGTGGTGCTCAAACCACCAGTTGTAAACAGTGGAGTCCAATATATAGAATTCAGCAAGCCGGGCCCTTGAAGTTCATGTGGGGGGCAGAGCCCTGCCCAGGCCCTGAGGCCCCTGCAGGAAACCACGTGCCTGGAATGCTGTCATTACCGAGCCTGGTCCCCCCTTTCCCAGGGGACGTGACCTTGCCCACAGTCACGATGCCGTTATCTGGGACGGTGCTCTGACGTCCTGAGCGAGAGTCCGTGCCATGGGGCCGCTGTGGTTCTCTGTGGGCCCCAGCCTCAGGCCATGCTTCTTGAGTGGGCAGCCAGGAGGTGACAGGCACGGGGGCCGGGCCGCCCTCCTCTCCTTCCGTGGGTGCTGTAGCTGGTGGAGCCAGGGCACCAGGGCCTTCGGGAGAGAGCAGCCTGCTTGGGGTGACCCTGGGCAGACGGCAGGGGCTTGCTTACACAGGGGGACCGGGCCGTGGGGAGAACACAGCCTCAGAAGCCAGGATTGCCTCAGGTCAAGGAGGGCTGGTCGCGCATGGCTCTGCACCTGAGCCCCTCCCCGCCACACCAGCCACTGCTGGCCACCAGGCTTCCCTGCCACGGCTCCCATGCGGGGCATCCCGGGGCTGTGTGTCACTGGATCCGCAAGTGCGGGAGGGAGGCGCTCCACTGGGCTGGGCCTCGGCGGCTCCGGGTGCGGCTGGGAGGGGGTCTGTGTGACCCTCGTCCTTCCTCTGGCTGGATGGAGCTCTTCTTCTTTCCTGGGAGAGGAAGAGGGTCTGATCTCTCAGGACACAGACAGGATGCCATTCCTTACCCGGGGCAGGCTCGGGAGGACTTAGCTCTGAGTGGGGCAGTGGGGGAAAGAGGAGGGTGTGTGCAGGGCACGGTGCCCCAATCAGGTGGGCAACCGTGGGCCGGTGGGCGGGGGACGGCTTTGGGTTTTCCAGGCGGCTGGCCCCGGCTGCTGGGGAGGGCTCCCATCCACACCTAGGTGGATACCACCTACCTGCAGTGGGCTGCTGGGAATGAGGTCCCGCAGCCTGGCTCCATGGGGGCATCCACCCTCTCACACTTGCCCGGGGGCTGTGTTCCCATCCTTCACCCACGGCTCCAATGCAGGTACTGCTGCGTCCCTCCTCGGGGTGCACTGAGGAGACTCCTGTGCGCTGGAGCCAAAAGGAACAGCTGTGGGCCCCCACCCCATGTGCACCAGCTGCCGCAGGGGCCGGGGGCCTCAGGGGCTGGGAGCCGCAGGGGCCAGGGGCTGTGTGCTCCTTTTCCTTGGCTCTTGGTGCAACCCCTCCCTGTTGGCACAGGTGTTACTCAGGTTATTGGCAGGACGGACCCCAGTGTCCCCATGCAGGGACATGAGTCATGCCTGAGCATCCGGTCGCTGTCCCAGCCAGGCTCCAGCCAGGTCCCCGGGCACCTCGGGGGCCTGACCTCCAGTCCTGGAGCATCTCTAGGCAGCTTGGCCAGCAAGACCGCCCGCAGAAGGCCGTTCGGGCCTCCAGGGGGCTCGGGCGGGACCAGTCAGCAGGAAACGCTGTGGCTGCTTTATTGCTTCTACAAGAAAGATAGAAGGAGGGGAATTTCCAGGCCAGGAGGTGAAAGCAGGACACTTACATAGCAGTTCTGAAATGTAAGAGGCGCTCTGTGCGCTGAATCGCAGGGAATCAACCATCCCGTCTTGTGCCCACACTTTGGGGAAGGAGGAGGTCAGGACTGGCCAGGCTGTGAGCTAGTTTCCCGGGGCCGTCCTCACACATCCCGCAGACCTGTGGGCACTGGGGGCTGGAGCTGGGGCCTGGGGTGCGGGCGGGGCTGGGCCTCCGTGCTGGGCGTGCACACACCGCCCTTTCCTGAGGTTTTCAGGGGGTCCCTCCCCGTGTTCTTACTCCTGTTCTCATGAGGTCACCGCTTACGTAGGATCAGGGCCACCCTCGTGACCTCATTCAACATCATCTCCCGTCTACAGACCCCATCTGCGAATGCAGTCCCGGTCACAGGTGCCGGGGGCCAGGGCGTGAACAGGGAAGCCAGTGGGGGCACGGCGCAGCCGCACAAGCCCGTGGCTGCCCCAGGGCAGTGCCCGCCCCTCGCCGGGAGAGCAAGCACGGCCCCGCACACAGCGCTCTGCGGGGAGAGCTCGGCTCTGGGCCAGAGGAGGGACCGCGAGCAGCCCTTGCACAGGGAGGTGCAGGCGGGAACGGTGAGCGTGAGCGACGCCCTGGCTGTCCTCCCGCATATCGCAGGCGGGAGGAGGAGGCGCAGAGCAGGCAGACGGCGCGCAGCCTGCACACCCTCCACCAGCGTCATCGAGTTGTGCTGGGCGAGCAGCTCCCGGGGCTGCCGGTGGGAGAAGCCGTGTTCGGGGCCTGGCGGCCTCGCGCTCAGAACGGATGAGCAGGACCCCTGGCGACGCCTGGCTCCTTGTCCCTTCCTGGGAGGTGGCCAGCCATCCAGGAGTGGGCGGTCCCCGGAGTGTCAGCCCCGTCTCTGCTGCTGCAGGGCCTTCCGCGTGCCCGTGGAGGCGTGGGAGGCCGTCAGGGTCCCGGGCCAGCCCCTCGGGCTGCACTTGTAGGCGAGGACCACAAAACCACAAAACGATCCGGTCATTACATTTTAAGCCTTTTCGTGAATCAAGGCCAGAGGAGCTGAGCGAGATGCCAGCGTGCTGGAACTCAGCAGTGCCCAGGGTGACAGCGCCGTTCTGGGAAGGCGGGAAGTGCAGAGGAAAGACCACAGAGGAGGGAGCCTGCTCGTGTCGGAGCAAGACCCTCCGCTGGAGCCCGGCCAGCTGTGCTTGGGGTCCCTGGGTCCCTGCCTGCCCACAGGCCTGGGCCGCTGGCCCGCCCAGCACTGATTGCAGGACATGTGGGCGGACGCTCACGAAAGGGGGACCAGGGGCCGCGGAGGGTGGGGTGCGAGGACCATGCGCCAGGAGAGGGATGTGACTCCTGCAGTCAGTCCAGGCAGCATGGGCACCCCGTGTCTGGCCCCTAGGCATGGCGCCTGGACTCAGGCTGTGAGAGTGTGCAGCAGCTGCGGACCAGAGCACCGGCAGAGCAGGGGGAGCCTGGGTCGCCCCCAACATCACCGGAGGGGGAGCCTGGGCGGGAGCGTGCTTTCGAGTGGTTACGGAGGTGCCCCGAGGCCAGACTCAAAGACAGCCCTTCCCCCAGCGCTGGCCCGAAGACTGCAGCCCAGAAGGGACACGTCCAGCCTGGCCTGCATGTGAGCGCCCTGCTCTTCCTGAGGAGAAACACGGGTCGTGCGGGAGCCTGGGAGGCTGGAGACGTCACCTCGCGGAGCCCGATGGACGGGAGACCGTGTCCCCGAACACAGAAACACTCTACAGGGCTCTGTGCCAAGTCATGTGCCCTGGGGTGGGTGCCGTGGGCAGGGCTGGCCAGCTGCCCGTCCCCAGCCCCACCTGGATAGTGTCACCGGGGAAATCAGGTGACATCAGTTTTGCATCAGGTGTGTTCAGGGGTGATTTCTTTCTCCAAAATGCTGACGAGGCAGTCACACAGGGTTCTGGTGAGACCTCTGTCCCACGGAGGGCACCGCTCACGCCCGGACTCAGTGCATCAGGGCAGCCGGGTTTAATTCAAGCACCACTGCATGGGACACACAGACAGGAGACCCCCCCCCCCGCCCCTGCCCTGGTGTTTAACAAGGTCAGTGTTTGGAGCCCTCGCCCACCCCATCCCCTAACGGCCTGGCATCCTGGCTTCCGGAGGAACAATGGGAATAAACAGTGTTACAGGACACTTCGGTTGACCACAGGGGGGTCACAGCACTGCCAGCATGCCAATCTGGATCTCAGAGGACGAGGTGGAAGAGGAAACACCGGTGCGATGGCGGGAAGCAGGTGGTGAGTAGGGACCGGCCAGAAGTCTTCCCTGGAGAAGAGGCGGTGTTTCCCCTACACCAGTGAGGCAAAGGCAGCGTGGGCTCCGGGGTCCGGTCTGCCACAGTCAGCCTGCCACAGCGCAGGGCGGGGTGTGGCCTGGCAGCGAGGGGCATTACTGAAGTGGCCTGGGATGTCCCCAGGCTCCCTGCGCTGTCCCGACCCGGCCGCCCCGCTCTGTGAAGCCCGGGGTGCCATCTGCACGGACCCCGCAGGACCTCCAGCCCCACGTGCAGAAGTTTTTGTCTAAAAAGCGTCTCTCCTTCATTCCACTCTACGAGGGGAGGCTCCAGAATCTAAAACAGAACATGGCGGGAGAAACTGCGGTTCCAGACCCAGGTCCCCCTGGAAGAGACTGTGCAGGTGCGGCTGCTACAAGGCTGCCGCGAACACGGAGTCCTGCCGGAGGCCTGTGTCCCTCTGTGTCTCCGTCTACACCGAGGTGCCCAGAGGGAGAGAGCCGGCGGCCTCCATCCCTAAGAGGGGCAGGATGAAGGACCGCCCCAGCTGGGACAGGCACCTGACAAGTGTGAGGTGCCCTGGGGCTGGGGGTGTGTGTGCATGAAGGCTTCCTGGAGGAGGGGAGGGTGAGGGGCACCCTGCAGAGCTCTGCCTGTGCAGGTTAACTGTGCATCAGCCTGATTGGGCTACGGTCTCCCAGATACCTGCCCAGAGAGTACCCTTGCGGGGGGAGGGGGGTCTGGGAGGAGATTAGTACTTGAATTACAGGGGAGTAAAAGCACAGAGCCCTCCCCGGGTGTGGGCCTCACCCGATCTGTTGAAGGCCTGACGAGACCTGAACGCTGGTCCGAGAGTGGGTGAGGAGCGCTTCTCGCTGGCCGGTCTTCCATTCCGAGAATGCAGATTGGCCACTGGCGACCCCGGGTCTCCCATTTCCTGGAGGCAGATCTGGGACTCCTCAGCCTCCCTAACCGGAGAGTCAGTTCCTGATAATCTTTTTCTCTGTATGGGTGTGCACACGCACACACACACACACACACACACACACCCTGCTACCGGGTCTGTCTCTCTAGACACTACTGCTGTCTAGCCAACCACCCCACTGTCAGTGGTTTCAAACAACACATGATCCTTGTCTCACGGCGGCCATGGGCCTCAGCTGTGGCTCCTGCTCTGGGTCTCAGGCCAGTTTCCTTCAGATGCTCATCTCTGCAAAAGCCCGATTCCAAGATCACTCAGCGTGTTGGCAGAATTCCTTTCCTTGTCTTTGTAGGATCTGCAGCCCAGCTTCTTGCTGCCAGCCGGAGGCCACCCTCTGCTTCAGAGGTCATTGGAGGCTCCTGGAAGCGTCTACGCTGCCAGAGGTCATTTGTAGCCATTAGAGGTCAGGCCTAGCTCCTAGAGGTCATCATAGTGCATAAGGGTCACCACAGCTCCTAGAGGTCATCCACAGCTCCTAGAGGTCATGTATTTCCTAGAAATCATGTAGCTCTTGGAGGTCACCTGCGGCTCCCGAAGGTCACCCTCGGCTCCTAGGGGTTGTGCCCAGCTCCTCACCACATGGGCTTTCCCCACACATCACCCAGCGGTCACCCCCAGGGCACCTGCGCGCCAGAAGTCTGACGCAGGTGCTGAAGCCCCCCCGCTGTGGCACGGCCCGCTGGTGAGAGAAGCCCAGGCCCTGCCCTCTCCCGGCGGAGGGGCCTCACAGGGTGTGTCTGCCCGCCAGCCCCACGGAGTGTCCACCCTGAGGCTCACCCTGGGCCACCCACGTCACATGAGGGGTTGCGATATTTTAAGATTTCTAGTTTCTCTTGAGTTGGACTCCTAAAGCATTTACTCTCTTCTCCTCTGAACAGTGTGTTCTTCTGAGTTCTCTTGGTTTAATTTACTAACATTTGTCCATGGTGCTTCCTCCTTCCCTCAGTTAAGAAATTTCCACTGCGATCCTTCGGTGGGCTCTGCCCTCCATCAACTCCCACTCCAGGGAGGAGACCAGAGCATCTGTGGGCCACACGCTCACCCGCGAACCCGGCTCCATGTCAGGGCCACTCCTGTGTGTGTCCCGCGGGGCCAGGCCCTGGGCTGGAGGGCTCAGGGCCCCTCGAGCAGGCGCCTTCGGCTATGCCTGGCATACACGCCATCCCAGATGTCATCATCAGAAAGGCAGGTGCAGAGCAGCCTCATAAGGACAGGTGGTCACCCTCTCTGCCCTGGGCAGGCCAGCCCTCCCCCAGGGGCTGCGCTGTCACCTCGAGGGCCACCGCACCATACACGGGGCCCCATGCCGCGTGGACGGCACCTGAGGACAGAACTGGCTCCTAGTGCCAAGCGCATGTGCGCCTGCTGTTTCCGGAAGGGACCCTGCGCTCTGCCCTGCTCCGGCCCCGTGGCCTCCCCGGGGCTGCCCGACTCCCTCCCGAGAGGTGTGCTGGATGCTGGTAAAGACAGCAGGGCGCCCCACTGCAGAGGCGCCCGCTCGCCGAGTGAGCCGTGACGGCCCTCCCGCCCTCGGGGGTCTCGTGACCTCCAGGCTCCCCGACTCCTCTGGGTCGCGGCATAGCCTCTGTGTGAATCCCCGCAGCGCCTGAGTCTCCTCCTGCGACCAGACGGCTGGGCCGCGTGCAAGCTCTGCTGACAGGCCACTCCATGTGTGTCTGACTGTGTTACAGTCCTGTCACTGTCAGGGTGAGTTCGCACAGCTGGCAAGGGCGGCTTTTTTTACACTCAGCAGTTTCGGGGCGCCCTCCTGTCCCCTCCCGACCCCCGCCTCAGGCCTCCCCTCATCCCCGCGGGAAGAGGTCTTGCTCCTCAGCGTGTCCGAGGCCACTTTGACCTTGTGTGACAGTGGTTTCCACCTGCAGCAGCCGCCCTGACAAAGGGTCCCTGCACGGTTCAGCAAGGCAGACCTGTCACCCGGTGAGAAGCTGTGTTCCAGCCTCTGATGCCCCGCGGCCGGCAGGCCTGACCCTAGGTTTCCTCATGTGGAAAACGGGACCTAACGTCCGTTTCGAGACTGATGAGCTCCGTTTTGAGGAGAGGGCCCGCACGGCGCCGGGCACGTCATGAGAACTCAGTGAGCCCAGCCACGTCCCTGCTGTCCTTAGCAGGAGCGGGGACAGACGTTTGTTCAGTGACAAAGTGAAAGCCCACATAGGTGACAAGTCTATGGAGAAATTCCTCACCAGAGGAGAAGAGCGAGGGACAAATCGAACCCCAGCTCCGAGAAAGGTCCGCGTCCGCAGCGTCACCGTGTCCTCCCCCGACCCGCCGGGGGCCCCTCGCAGGTCTTTCCAAAGGTTCCTCATCATTTCCTTTCCCCAAGAACCAGGGCGAGTCCACGGCATTTCGGAGCAGATGTTAGAGATTTTAGAGTCAAAAATAAGAATTAGAGACTACCCACAATTTTAAGTGGAGAACGAGGTTTATCTCTGTGGATTTAGGTTCAAGCCTGGGCTGGAGCGGTGTCGATTCCACCGTCCCGCCTGCATTTTCTCAGGCCCCTCCCCTTTCGTGCTCGCGGTAGCACGGCCGGGGTTCACGTGTCCATGCAGCCGGGTTCACAGGACTGCTGCTCCCCCCCAGGGGCCCGCGAGCATCCGAACCGCTGTGCACGACCCGCGTGAGGCCGCAGCCCGCCTCCATCCTCTCACTCGGCGTCGAGAGCGTGTGCACCGCGTTCCCTCCCGTTTTCGGAGGCTGAGTGGAGGAGCGAGGTCACTGCGCTGGAAACTGCTTCCGGGGGAGCCGCGGGGCTGACAGCCAGGCCTGCCCCGGCGCTGACTCCTCCAGGCGGCTGACGAGGGTGTGAGGGGTTCAAAGTCACGATCCGCATTCTGCGTTCCCGAGTGTACTACAGAGGTGGCGTCGCGGCGGTGCGGACTCCTCGTACATCTCCAGAAATGAATTTCCTGACATCTTGCTCTTAAACAAAATGTATATGTGTTGGCTGTCAAAAGCAGGTGATTTGTACGTTCTGAGACTCACAGGTTCCGGGAGCCAATCTTCACCAATATTACTTGATGGGCCATTAGAGACAAGATTTACTTGCTATTTGTCCTTTTCCCAAATCTGCACATTTATTTAAAACAGCGTCCTGGCTCTCGGTTGAGGAATGGTCGTAGACCGAGCCGCGCACACCTGGGCTGCTGCCAAGCATCGATTGCTCACAAGATGGCTGCGTCCATGGCAGCAGCGGTGGGGGCTCCTGCTGGTGAGAGAGGGGTGCGGAGGCCGCTGCGTTCTGCCAAGCGGACTGTGGTGTGGACACACACAGAGCGTGCGAGGACAGAAGACGGGACGAAACTTTGCATCTTATAGTTTGCAGAGCTGTTCCCATCATCCCTGCGTCCCCCCCGCACTGGGGAGCCTCGGGGCCCGCGTCTGGTCCAGCTGGGCGAGGACGGAATCAGGGCGAGGACGGAATCGGGGCAAGTCAGGGCTGGTCAAGAGCCCCACGGACGTGGGTGAGTGGTGATGTGTGAGCCCCATGTGGCCCCCAGTCCCTCCGGAGCCAGCGGGGTGCCGGTGTCCCCTCTGGGCAGTAGGCACACGGGTGGAGGGGAAGTGGGGGGTGCAGTCTGAACGGTCTGCCTGCAGGCCGAGGGCAAAGCCGGGACTCAGTGGCTGGAGGCCTGTGTCTGACCTGGGCTCTGCTCCGCTAACCCCGCCAAGTCCCTTCGCTGCTCTGATTCTGTCCTGGTTCTTGGAAGGAGCGGCTGGGCTGGCCGGCCACTGAGGGCCTCACGGGCCTGGTGTCTTATGGTTGGTCCCTCCCACAAACACCGCAGTTTCCCCCTCATCTGGTCCTGACACAGAGGCCCCTGGAGTCAGAGTAGCGGCTGCTCTCCAGGTCACTGGGGGGTTTGAAGAAGATTCGCATCCTTGTGAGGGCAAGGGTACCATTCCTCAGGGTCAATCCGGATTCTCCTGGGCAAACCCCGCAGTGCTGCTCCCGTGGTCAGTCTCCCAGATGGGCGCAAAGCCTCAGTGCAGACAGTGGCCCACTAGGCTCCTCAGTCATTTCTTTGGCCCCTTCTCTGTGTGGTCTCCATCCGGACAACACTTTCCATGAGGAGAGAAACTGCTCAGAGGGGACGCAGGTCACAGTTTGAGGACGACGTGGGATGTGGGCCCTTCGTCACTCAGCTGCGCCGAGTTGTGTGATGGGGACCCCCACCTTCACCCTGGGCCGGTGGGTGGCCGCTGGGGCTGACCGACGCCCTCTTGGAGGGAGGACGAGTGTCCTGTCCAGTGGCAGCTGCAGGTGCTGATAAAGCTATCCGAGGTCACCCTCATCTTGCTCCTTTAAAGGCTTGGTGGGTTTTGTTTGTTCATTTGATTGTTTGTTTTAACATTTTATTTTTATTTATTTTGAGAGATAGATAGGGAGCAAGCAGGGGAGGGGCAGAGAGAGAGGGAGAATGAGAGAAGGAAAATACCAAGCAGGCTCCACGCTGTCAGCACAGAGCCCGATGCAGGGCTTGATCCCACGAACCGTGAGATCATGACCTGAGCCGAGATCAAGAGTCAGATGCCTAACTGACTGAGGCACCAGGCATCCCTAAAGGCTTGGTTTTCTAATGTCCCTGAGGTTTCTGGCATTGCCTGTGGCGGTCCGACCTGGATGGGGCCACGGGCTTCCTTAATTCACTGGGTGTCTGCCGTCTTGCTCACGGCACGGCGGTGCCCGTGTGGTGCCCACACTGCAGCCAGGGCCTGAGTGCAGCCAGGCTCGCCAGACCAGCCGCCGCACCAGGGGGCCGAGCCCGAGACAGAGGTCCTTCCTGGGCTGCGATCGAGTCCAGAGCACCAGGCGGTGGTGGGGCTGGGGTTTCTGGGACTTCCGTGGCACAGTGAGCCAAGGGCTGTGGCGCACTCCATCTGGTCGACAAGAGCACAAGGCTCCTCCCTTCCTGCTGGCGCGCCGGCTGCGGAGGCAGAGAGATGAGCTTTGAGTTGCGAGGACACTTCAGATCCATGACCTTGGACCCCAGAGCTGATGGTCCCCGGGCCACGCAGTTACGGGGGACGTCTTTGGGCCTGCGCATTCGTTCTGCAGTGAGCCCGCTGCATCCAGACCACCTGGTCCAGCTCCGATCGCTGCCCACCAGCCTCCTCGTGCTGTGGTCAGACCCGGGGCCACTCTGCAGGGCACTCAGGAGGGGTCTGGCGGGGAAGGCTGCCCATCTCCGGGCCTGACCGCAGCCGCGCACCCCAGGCCGCGCATCCCTGGTGGGTCAGGGCGAGCACGCTCCCAGAAGCACGGGGGTTCGTGGGTGAAGACACGCTTCCCCGCGGCCCTTGTGTGCTGAGGGGGAAAGTCGGACGCACTTCTCGTTTGTGCGCTCAGGTCTCCACGGGCTCAGTTAAATGTCCACACCGGCTGAAGTGGGTGAGCATCAGCTCAGGCTCTTAACAGCTCCTTCCAAGGTCCGGTTGTGGACGGAAGCATCTGAGGTCAGGGCGGCAACCGGGACCCCGGGGTCGGGCACGGGGCTGGGCCTCCAGGGGCAGCGGGAGGAGGCGTGTCTCGACATGGCTCTGCGTAAAACCCAGACAGTGGATGCCGGGCTGTGAACACCCGGGTCTGGGGAGAATTGGGAGCTCATTTCTTATTAGGTAAGTAAGAGGAACCTTCTTGCAGCTTTGCTCTAAAATATGCCACCAGCTCTTGGCCGTGGGAGGACAAATCGATGAGGGGAAATGAAAAATGCAGGAGACACACTCGGAGTGTGAGGGCCTGCAGGGGAGGAGCTCCGAGCACGACCCCCGCGTGTCACGTGGGGCACGTCAGCTTCCTGAGTCACCCCGCCGGCACCTGGGGGCCTGGCTCCGCCCTGGCACCGCTGACTTCCACCCACAGTGAGAGCCACTGGTCCAGTGAGTGTTATGGGAACCTCCGTGGGGGGCTCACGAAGGCCCCGGAGCAGCCGCAGACCCCACCCCGCCCCCACGGAGAGCAGCCGGGACACTCGTGACAAGTGTCGCCCAGGTGCACCTGCCACGGAGCCCAGCCCAGCAGGGAGGGTGCCACGGCGGAGCTCGAGCCAGCAGGACCCGCCTGAGGCTCACCAGCAAACACGTAGGAGCCCAGGGAAAGTGGGCATCTGCAGGGGGGAAGGTGGAGAGCGTTAGGAATGAAGGCAGAGAAGAACCAGCAACCTCCTGTTAGAAATCCAGGGAGACTTCTAGGAGGGGGCCTCATCGCCTGGGCCCTGAAAGGTGGGGGTTGGGACCTGCTAAGCCAGGGGCTGGCGGCTTCTCCAGGGAGAACGGACCTCTCTGAAGGCAGGGCGCATGCACAGCCCCCGGGAAATGTCGGGAGCAGCGAGGGGGGCTGGCGTGCAGGCCCCTGGCCACCGACGTCCCCAAGGCAGCGGGCTGCGTGCTGGCTGACCAGCCAGCTGGGGCGCTGGCTGCAGGGGTGGGGCCGGGGCTCTAGCTCCCCGGCCGTGGTGGGTGCAGAAACCGGGAGCTGACGGTGTGCCCACATCCGTGATGGGGCTCTGGAGCACCCACGTGGGGCGCCCTGTGGCGCGCTGACCGGTCATCCCGCGGTGTGTCTGATGCAGGGCTCCGTGGGCATCACAGGGACCCCACCCCCCGAGAGCAGGGCTGCTGTTCCTGCTGGGGATACAGAGGGTAAAACCCCGAAATCATCCCGTGCAGGGAAGTGAAGGAAGCCTGGGCTTTGGGGCGGGAGAAAGGCAGCACACATTTGCCCCCGAGTGACCGCTTCAGAGGACAGATGTGAGCCTGCGAGCTGTGTGCATGTATGTGTGAGTGTGTGCACGTGTGTGTGTGTGTGTGTGTGTGTGTGTAAGCATGTGTGTGGCGGTGGAGGGGACAGGCCTCTCCTTACCTCACACAGGATTTGTCCTTGGGGGCGAGGGCGGTCTCGGTAACAGAGCCACCCCTGTCCCTATAACCAGTGTGGCCTCTCGGGACTGCAGGGACAGATGCGACCTGGACCCTGAATCCCCCCGAACCATGCAGTCAGGACCATGGGGGTTGCTGGGGGCGGTGCAGGTGTGAGGGGTGCAGGTGTGAGGGGGGTGGTGCAGGTGTGAGTGGGGAGG
>PJEM01020274.1:0-13884 GCA_004023845.1 Helogale parvula
TGCAGCAGGCATCCCCTCCCCTGAAGCATGCCTCCCCTTCAACCCTGGCCTCTGCTGCGGGCTGTTGGAGTCCAGAGCCTGGAAGGCAGTTGTGCTCCAGGCAGCTTCGCCCCCTGAACAGGCAAGGAATTCATTCAACTCCTGCCTCCTGGGGAGCAGAGCCCTCTCCACTCAGCCTTATAATCTGGCTCAGAGCCTTCCTCGCGCTGTGCTCACAGACCAGGTTTAGAATGAAGCCGGGAGGCTGTAGGCTGTCCGGTCCTGTGGGCCCAAGGAGGCTGGGGGCCAGCCTTGCACAGGGTCTGGGATTTCTTTTAGATGCCAGTCTGCCGTTTCCCTCCCCCACAACCGCCCCCCCGGACCCCGAGGGAGGGACCTGATCTGCAGACAAGGTGCTGTCTACAGGCTGCCCAGTACTGTTCGGGGTCAGGACCCCCCACCATCCCTAGACATGTTTGGGGTTTGTGTGCCAGGGCCCTCAAGGACCTCTGGGGGCAGCGCGGGGGTGGGAGGGACGGTTTTACAGATGAGATTGTGGAGAGCAGCAGGGATGGGGGAGAGCTCAACAGCCCCGGGGACCCCCACGCTTAGCCCCGGCCTGCCTGTGAAATGGGTCCCAACCGGGCTGCTGACCTGGAGACCTGAGCAGTGGGCCGCGGAAACGGCTCTGTGGGAGCACTGAGGGCCGCTGTCCACACGGGGCCTGAGCTCCAGCCGAATCAGGGGGGCCCCCTCCTCCAGCCCAGGGGAGCCCCAGGCACCAACATACTCAGCTAGAGAGCGTCCGGAGGTGCCCAAAGCCCTGGGGCAGGTGCACAGGGCAGACACAGGGAGGAGGTGCGTGGGGTCCAGGGGGACCAGACAGCGGGGGCTGTGGGGGAAGGAGGAGTGGTTGAGGCTCTGAGGGTGGAGGAGGGCTGCAGGGGTGACCAAGCAGTTGGCACCATGTGTAGAGAGCCAGGCGGATGGGAAAGAGCTTTGGGGTCCCTGTTGGGGGGTGGAGAGCCTCTGGAGGTTCAGCCCGTTTGGCCGGCATCTGCCGGATCTCCTTCCTCAGCCTCCCTGCTCCAGGCCCCCAGCCAGGTGACGGGAACCCAGCCACCTCTTTGCCACCCCGCCCCCTCCCCCCCACCCCCCAGCACAACTCATCCGTGCCCACACCCCTTCCTGCATGCCAGCCCCCTCCTCTACTTTGTGTGGCCGCCTAGTGCCTTTGACCGAGCCGGGCAGGGGCACGGGGGTGGGACATTTGTGCAGCTGCTCCTTTATTCCTCCCCGCAGATGCTCTGCTCACAGCGCTGACAACGGTCCCTTGCCGGGAACTTCCTGAGGAGCCCAGAGCTGGCCCCCCAGGCCGAGGTGCAGGCCGGCGCCCAGAGCCCCTGGGTCCTGGAAAGGGCGAGGGCGGCTTAGGGAGGGGCTGTGTCAAAGAGAGCCCGGGGGACTGAGGAAGGGCCCGCTGACGGATGGACAGGTGTGAAACGCTCAGTGGGTCTGGGGGCTGGGGCACAGAAGCGGGGCACAGACCAAGGCCAGAAATGCCTTGAATGTGGGGGCAAGGTGATGGGGCGCCCCTGGGGCCTCCGTCCTGGTACCGGACAAGTCCTGTGGAAGGAGGGACTGCCGTGGGGCATCCGATTCAGGACGAGACCGAACGGCCCGTGGAGCTCATGCTAGAGATTTTCATAGACCAGGTTAAAGTTGCTGTCATCTGTAAATCCGTGCATTTTCTCCTGGGGAAAAGAAGGAAGGAAGGAAAGAAGGATGGAGGGAGGGAGGGTTGGGGGAAGGAAGGAAGGAAGGAGAGAGAGAGAGAGAGAGGAAAGGAGAGAGGGGAAAGGAGGGAAGGAAGGAGAGAGAAAGGAAGAAAAGAAGGAAGAAAGGAAGGAAGGGAGGGAGGGAAGGAGGGTGGAGGGTAGGAGGAGGGAGGGAAGGAGGGCGGAGGGTAGGAGGAGGGAGGCAGGCACGGAAGGAGGGAAGGAGAAAAAGGGGTGGAGAAAGGAAGAAAGGGAAAGAACAATCGGTAGAGAACAAAGTTATACTAATGCAGTTTTAGTCAGCGGCGAACAGCTTCCTGCACAGCTCTGACCCCGGGAGGCCTGTCCTCGTCCCCAAGGCCACCTCCACTCCACCCACTGGTGCTCTCTGCCCTCCAGCCCTTCTGCCTCCCCACACACTCTTCTCTCCGTCTTGGGTGCTCCCCCACCTCACCAGCTCCCCTGCCACCACCTACTCACCCTGCAGGGTTCAGCTCAGGGCCCCGAGAGCCCCCTCCCCTGGCCCTCGTCTGGTTCCCTCCTGCCCCCCAGCACGCCCTTCACAGGGGCTGCAAAGGTCTGCTTGTCATTGACTGTTCCTGCAGACCCCAGGCTCCTGGAGGGGCCAGCTGTCCTGGCAGCACCTCAGAGCCGGGCACAGGACGGGCACTGCCTAGCATGGCCCAGACATCCCTGGGGGTCCCCACATTGGGAAGTCTTGCTTCCAGTCATGGCCTAGTTCAGGGCTGAGTCTAGCATGGACTTTGAGAAAAGGAGAGTCAACCCACAATGCCAGCCTGGGCCCCCTGGGCTGGGGGAGGCAGAGTGCCAGCCCCCTCGCTTCCTGACGGCTCTTCTGAGATGCCGTCCCATGGGCTCCTCTACTGGCTTCACAAACCTGTGTGCTTCACGATGCCCAAAACTCTGGTGTAGACATTACTTAACCTGGAACTCGTTTGAATTCAGAGCAGTCGGTTTTGTAGGAAAAGGTCATGTATCCAGTTTACAGATGAGAAAACTGAGGTATAAGAGAGACTCATGATCGGGGCACCTGGGTGGCTCAGTCGGTGAAACGTCTGACCTCAGCTCAGGTCATGAGCTCACAGTTTGTGGGTTCAAGCCCCGCGTCAGGCTCTGTGCTGACAGCGCAGAGCCTGGAGCCTGCTTCCGATTCTGTGTCTTCCTCTCTCTCTGCCCCTTCCCTGCTCACGTTCTGTCTTTCTCAAAAATAACTTTTAAAATGTTTAAAAGAGAGAGAGTGTGTGTGGCTGTGTCATGATGCACACGGAGCCGGACGAGACCAGCTCAGGCTGCTGCCAGCCCGGACACCAGCTTGGGGACTGTCAGCCTGGGGACAGCTGGAAGCCTAATAACCCTGCCCGATCGACCAGTGCACACATTGCTCACACTGCAAAGTGCTTCCTGGGCCCCAGTAAGACCTCTGACCCTCGTGGCCAATCTATGAGCTGAGGGCTGTGAGGAGTCTCAGTTCACGGAGGACGGGACTCAGGAGCAGAGGTGAGCCCCTCGCCAGTGCTACGCAGCTGTTTAGGGACAGAGCAGGGGTTCAAACCCACTGGTCCTCTTAACCACTAGGCCACCTGCCTGGGGGGAAGGCTCTGACTCCACTGCAAGAGGCTCACTCCTGTGGTCCTATTTACCCCCATTTCACAGATGAGAAGGTTCCGTACAGTAAGAAGAGGCGCCAGGCGCGCTGGCCCACCCCCTGCATACCTGGGAGACAAGGCTCTGGGCGGGGGGCAGGCTGCCGGGCACGTTCTGGATGCAGGAGTAGATTTCAGTGTCTCTGCCCTGGAGAGTCTGCGGGAGACAGCAAGGGTCAGAGGAAGGTGACCTGGGGGGCAGGGACTGGGTCCCAGCAGCCAGGCCTCCCTGTCTCGATCACGCCTGGCGGCCAGAGTCCAGGAAGCAGCAAAGCCCTTTGGGCCATAGGCTGTATGGGGACAGCTGCCTCCCTGTGGCCCAGCCACGTCATGCACGGCCATACCACTGGACCTTTGCACTTGCCATTCTGTCTCTTGCAGAACCACCTCACCCTTTCCCACTTGTTCACAGAGACTCCTTTCTGTGCCCCCTGTTACCTGCCTCCTACCCTCCCAAGGTCTTGTGCTCAGCCCGGGGCGGGGGAGGGGCCTCTCCAGGCTTCTGCCAGGAGCCCGGATCCACTCGCACAGTCCTTGCCTGTCCTCCGGAGCCTTGTTGCCAGCAGTCCCAGCCGTGACGCCCATGGCCGTGGTTCCAATAGGATGTCCTCCTACCATCTGTCCTCACTCTCTGGGTCCAAAGCCCCTGCACCTGTGAGGGTCCTGGCCACCATCCACCCCTCTAGGACTCCTTTGACACGCCCACCACGGCCTGCGCTCATGGATGCCTTAGGCACCTGCTGGGGTCACCCACCTCTCCCATCAAGCTGCACCTGGCGTGTCTCTGGATCACTGAACTTACAGCTTGCTGGGCACACTTGGAGACTGGCACCACAGGAAGATAGGATGAGGGGGCTTCTTGCTCACTGGGGTGTGTGTCTTGGGGCCACAGTTACTCTTGACCTAGCTATGAGCAGTCTGATCAGAGGCCTCAGGGTGGTAGAAAGAGCTAGGCTTTGAAATCAGACGAGACCAAGTTTAGCTCTCAGCTCTGACCCCGTGCCAGCCCTGGGCAGCCCCTGAAACTCTCCATGTCTCAGTTTCCTCATCTGTGAGATGGGAATAATACTTACCCTGCAGGCTCCAAGCATGATTAAATGAGATATTGCATGGAAAGGGCCCAGCATAGTTTGGCAAAGAGTAGGTGCTTAACGACTACTGAATGATGATAAGTTGGCAGTGACCGACTGTCAAGTGAGGCTTGATGCCTCCCTCCCCTCTGCAGTCACAGCCTGGACCCTTCTTCAGACTGTCGGGCACCTGGGTCCCATGCAAGAAGCCAACGTTGCTCTTTGGGGTTTCAGAGGCACCAACAGCCAAAGCGAGAGGCAGGAACCTTCCCTTCCCGCGTGTACATGTCATATGGAAGCCGGCTGGTTGCCAAGGAGGTGGTTTCCCTGGTAACAGGCAAGCAGGGGCAGGCTGGAGAGACAGGTGGTGCTCTGAGGCAAGGGAGGGGGGAGGCAGGGAGGAGAAGAGGGGGGAGGCGCAGAGAGGTAGCAGTGCATGAAAACCCGAGTAATAAACCATTGGCCCTCGGGAGACCCTCACTTCAAGGGCATCACGCACAGAGACGGCAAACAGCCCTAGGGATCCGTTCAGGGGGCCCTGAGTCAGGGGTCTTGGCGAGAGGGGCTTTTGACCTGCCTCTGGGTAGGGAAGGGGGCCCGACTGCCCTAAGGGGGAGCCCCCTCTTCAGCGGAAGGCAACTTCCGGGGCCTGCTCAGGCCTACCCGGTCTTCACGCCCGCCCGGCACACAGACTAGATGGCCCTGTGCCCCCGCCCTTGGTCCGCCAGGCTCGGATCTCCTCCCTGCTGGCAGCCCCTCCACGCTGGACATTTCTGGTCACAGAGGGCCTCCCTGCTGACAGCTCAGCCGGGGAGCAGCCTGGGTGCCCACAGGTGGTCCCCTTCCCCCTCTTGTCCAGCTCGCATGGGCTGCCAGTCACACATGAGCCCAGAGAGGCTCCAAGATGTGTCGGGTCACACAGCATCTTCAGGGGGATTGAAACTCAGGCCTCCTGCCCCAGCCCCACGCGCTCCAGGTGGTGGCTACAGGATTTCCGGGCCAGAGAAGGGCACCCTGCCAGCGGCGCCGACCCCCCCAGGCCTCTGCGCAGGCTGCGGCAGGCGCAGTGGCGGGGCTGAGGGCAGGGGTGGCCACAGGGGTCGCTGCCAATTAGCAGCTGCTGAGTGAAGCCTTTGACAAGCCCCGACCCGCTGGGCTGCATTTGCATTCAGGGTGCGACCCGAGTCGCTGGGCTGTGAAATGCCTGGCGCCTGGTCAACAGGACACCTTCTGAGGCTCCGCACCAGACCCTCCTGGCCTTCCCTGCTAGTGTTGGGAACCGCCTCCCCCAGGGTGCACCTGCTGGGAGGAGACTGCCCTGGGCTCTGAATGGGCCGCACTGGGCTGGGCTGGGCTGGGCTGGGCTGTACTGAGTTGGGCTGAGCAGTGCTGGGCTGTGCTGGAGCTGCCCTGGAGCTGGGCTGGGCTGAGTTGTGCTGGGCTACACTGGGCTAGTTCTGCTGGGCTGGGCTCTACTGGGCTGTGCTGGGCTGGGATATTTGTCTGGGACCCAGGCCCTCCAAAGCCTTTGCCACAACCACAAAAGTAAGAGGAGGCCATCAGGACCCTGAGGGACAAGGAGAAGGAAGGGGGGGTGCGCTCACAGAGGAGCCAGGAGATTATTCTAAAAGGGAGGTCAGGAAAGACCTCACACGGGGAATGTGCCATCTGAGCAGGACGCTGGGGAGTGAGGGAGTGGCCCCATGGACAGCTGCAGAAAGGACACCCGGGAGGAGGGGACAGCCGACACCAAGCCCCCAGGGTGAGGAAATGCCTGGGGTTCAGGGAACAGCAAGGAAGCAAGGTGACTGGAGACGGTGGGGGGGGTGGGCATGAGGGCAGAGCTCGGGAAGGCCCCGTCAGGGCTCGGACATCGACTCTGAGTGAGGCAGTTGTGAGAATGAGCTTCCCAGAGCTCCCGGCCCAGAGCCCATACTGACCAGGGGCCCCAGGGGCTGGGCTCTGGAACCCGTCATCATGGGTACGTGGAGGCCACAGGGCCTGGGGGCTCCTCCCGGCCGGTGGCCAAGCACAAGGGGGATGCCCGCACAGCCTCCCACCCTGGGAGACCCCTGTGACGCGGGCACCCCCACGGGCCTGGCAGAGCCTCCCCAGGCCGTGCGGCTGCCTCTCTGCCGTCCCTCCCACTCCCCGCACTCAGGACCAGCTCCGTGTTGGTCCGATGGCTCGCCGAGCCTTCCCCATTTTCTCCCACGGGTGGTATCCCTACTAAGACCCTTTCAGGTTCGCCCCAGCTCTGTGGCTGCTTCTCTGAGGACCTGTGATCTGCGCCCGAGCAGGCTGGCTCTGGCTGCTGCCCGAGGACAAGGAAAAAAAAGGAGGCCGGGGGATCAGAAACCAATCACAAGGCAGCAGGCAAGACATGGTGGTGGTCGCCCCCCCAGCGTCAGCCCTGGGCCGGGTGCGGGGGGATCCGGACACGCTGTGAGACACGATGCGCTGACAGCTCAGAGCCGAGCAGGGATAGAAACAAGGGAAGGACAACTTGCAGTGCTCGGCCTGGACAACTGGAGGGATGCAGCAGTCCGTCACTACAGCGAAGACCATGAGTGGAGGCGCCTCCGTAGGTAAAGACTGGGAGGCTGGTCTGAGAGAGAAGCCCGTGATTCAGATGGAGCGACTCTGGTGTTCAGAGGTGGTGTCTGAGCTACAGCTAGAAATGTGAGAGTTGTCAGAGGGAGACGGTCTCAAACCGTGAGGCTGAGTGAGATCACCCAGGGGTTGAAGATGGGGCTGAAGATCAGAGAGAAAGAGTCCAGTCCTGGATGTTTAGAAGTCAAGGTTCCACGAGGAACCAGTGAAGGAAGCTAAGGAGACCCGGCAGTGAGTCTGAGGAGGGGGCATCAGGGGGGCGTAGAATGTTCTGGAAGCAAGTAAAGAAAGTGTGTCAAGGAGGAAAGAGAGCTTGATCGTGTCAGATGCTGCTGATTCATTAAGGAAGATGAGGACCAGGACTGAACCCAATGACCTTCGGATGTAACAACATGGAGGTTGATGGGGATCTTGAGAAGGAAGATTTTGATGAATTCCTGGACCGAAAGCCCTGCTGAGTGGGGTCGGAAAGGAGAGAGAGAGACTGAAGACAGAGAGTTTTGACATTTCTGTTATGAGTCGTGGAGAAAGGGCAGGGTCACTGGAGAGGACGTGGGCTCAGGATAAGAAACTCAGGACGGAAGAAATCATAGCATGTTTGCAAGCGGCAAATGCAATATTCTATTGTTAAACCCCATTTTACAGATTATGGAACCAAGACTCAGAAAGTTTAAGTAACAGAACCTGTGAGCAAATGAAGCATGCTTTGAACCCCAGTCTGTCTGAGCCACTCCAAATCCATGCCCCTGAATAGATTACTTTTAAAAATCAAATTGGAGTGGTACAGCGTTTTTTTTTTTATGTCACAATATGTCACGAGTATTTTGCCACATGAATAAAAAGCAAGATCTGACATAATTAAAAGGTGAAATACACAAATCTGCAATGAGATAGACAGATTTAACTCACTTCTCTTAACATCTGATAGACCAAAAAAAAAAAAAAATCAAAAAGGAAATGGAGGGGCTCCTGGGTGGCTCAGTAGGTCGAGCGTCCAACTTCGGCTCAGGTCATGATCTCGCAGTTTGTGAGTTCAAGCCCTGTGTCGGGCTCTGTGCTGACAGCTCAGAGCCTGAAGCCTACTTCAGATTCTGTGTCTCCCCCCTCTCTGCCCCTCCCCTGCTCATGCACTGTCTCTCTCTGTCTCTCAATAATAAATAAAAATGTTATAAAAATAAAAATTATAAAAGAGAAAAGGAAATGGAATATTTTAAACAGCCTGGTCAACAGACTGAGCTAATTCACACACGTAGAACACTCAGCCATGCACATTCAAGTTCTTTGCAAGTGCACAGAATACAGGCTAAGCCATAAAACAACTTTCAAGAGACTTCAAAGGATTAAAGTCATACAGAATATATTCCCTGGTCACAGTGGAATTAGTGAGAAATAAAACACAGAACAATGACTAGACAGTAATTAAACATTTGAAAATGAACCAAAATACTTTTAAACCACCCATGGGGCAAGGAAGGAATCCCAGCAGAAAGTTTAAACTGAAAGATAATGAAAATATGACACATCAAAATGTGTGGGATACAGCTAAAGCCATAATTAAAGGGAAGTTCATAGCTTTTAATGCACAAATTAGAAAAGAAGAAAGGTTGGGACACCTGGGTGGCTCGGTCAGCTGAGTGTCCAACTTTTGATTTCGGCTCAGGGCATGATCTCACGATTCATGGGTCTGAGCCCTGTGTCGGTCCCTGTGCCCACAGGGGGAAGCCTGCTTAGGACTCTCTCTCTGGAGCTTTCTGCCCCTCCCTGGCTCATTATCTCTCAAACATAAACATTAAAAAAAAAAAAAGAAGAAGAAAAAGAGGGGCACCTGGGTAGCTCAGTCGGTTAAACGTCCGACTTGGGCTCTGGTCATGATCTCACGTTTGTGGGTTTGAGCCCCACATCAGGCTCTGTGCTGACAGCTCAGAGCCCGGAGCCTGCTTTGCATTCTGTACCCCTCTCTCTCTCTGATCCTCCCCTACTCGCACTGTCTCTGTCTGTCTCTCAAAAAAAATTTTTTTTAATTTTTAAAAAAAGAAAAGAAGGTTGAAAATCAATGATCTAAGTATCCTTCCAAAGAAAGTAGAGGAGGAACGTACAAAAATCCTTTTCCAGAGGTTGGGGATAAGACAAGGATGTCTGCTTGTCAGCATTCCGACTCGCCGTCACAGGGGGGGTCTGAGGCAGTGTGGTAAAGGAAGAAGAAAGAAATAAAGGCATGAGGATTGGGGGTGCCCGGGGGGCTCAGTCAGTTGAGCAACTGACTCTTGATTTCAACTCAGGTCACAGGATTGCAACCTGTATTGGGCCCTGTGCTGAGCACGGAGCCTGCTTGAAATTCTCTTTCTCCCTCTTCCCCTCTCCCCCATTTGTGCTTTCTCTCTCTCTCTAAAATAAAATTAAAATTTTTTAAATGTATTACTTATTTTTGAGACAGAGAGAGACAGAGCAGGAGAGGGGGGAGGGACAGAGAGAGAGGGAGACACAGAATCCGAAGCAGCTCCAGGCTCTGAGCTGTCAGCACAGAGCCCAACGCGGGGCTCGAACCCACAAGTGGTGAAATCATGACCTGAGCCGAAGTCAGAGATTTAACCAACTGAGGCAACCAGGCACCCCTCTAAAATAAAATTTAAAAAAATTTTTTAAGTATGAGGATTGGAAAAGAAGAAATGAGACACAGTATTCGTGGATGACATGAAGAGACTGGCTTTATGGAAAATCCAAAGGAATTTGCAGGAATTTATTAGAATTAATAAATAAGGGGCACCTGGGTGGCCCGGTTGGGGGAGCTTCCAACTTCCACTCAGATCATGATCTCACAGTTCGTGAGTTGGAGCCCAGCATCACAGAGCCCGCTTTGGATCTTCTCCCCGCCCCCTCTACCCCTCCCCTGCTCATGCTCTCTCTCTCTCTCTCAAAATAAAAATTTTAAAAATCTAGAATTAATCAATGAATTCAACAAGGTTTCTCTCTAGAAAGTCAATATACAAAAACCAATCCTATTTCTACTTACTAACAACAGACGATCAGAAGATAAAATTGAAATGGGGATAGCACCTGTACCGGAAACCCCTACTCCAAGGCTCAGTGACATAACAGGTGTGGAGCCCCACCACAGTGCCTGGCACATAGTAGGCCCTCAAGAAACACCCCTGAGGTCATCACTCCCGTCGTTGATGTCATTCCTTTCTGCCCAGCTGGTAGGGACCAGTCTCAAGGGCCACCAAAGTCTATGGCCTCCCGTCCTGTCTCCTCTCTTGTCCTGACATCTCTCCAAGCCACCCGTTAGCCCCGCGGGGCTGCTGGGCCTCTCCCGCATGCTCCGGAGAAGCCCGCCTGAGCCCCAGAGAAGGCCAGGCACAGGCAGGGAAAGATGCTTCGTGCAGAAGTCAGTCTCTTCCACTAACACTGCTCTTGTAGAAGGATATTTATTCATGTGGAAAGATGTTCATGAGATATTGCACATGAACCAAAATAGCTGCACTACTCCAATAAAAAACAACGTGTGAGTGTGTGCATGGGTCTTTTCGTGTGTATTTATAGAAAAAAGACTGGAAGGTATAGAAGTCGATGTTACTAGTATTTATCCTGGAAGGAAATAGGCTTAGGATGATGGTTATTTTCTTCATAGATATACATACAACATATAATATATATACAGGGAGAGAGAGAGAAAGAACTTGTGTGTGAGTGTGTGTGTGTGTGTGTGTGTGTGTGGAGAGAGAGAGATGTTTTTATTCAAAAGCTGACACCAGGATCCCTCACAGGGAAAATCCGAGTCATCAGGAGAGCGGAGAGAACACGGGGATGGCTGAGACCATGTGGGACGCAGTGACTGGTGGAACTCCCCAGGGTGGAGGGCTGGCCGCGTGCTGTTCCATCTGGAGCTGCTGGTGCTGGAGGGACAATTGTCTTTGTTTCGTCCCTATCTGTCCCCATCTGTCCCCATCCTTAGGACATAGGGCCATACTCGGGATGCCCTCTGTGTGGACCCGAGAGTCCCGTGGGTCTGGGTGATGACAGCAGGTCCAGGCAGAACTGCGCGGGGGCGGCCCTGGAACGCTCCCTGGGGAGGACCCGCAGGTCTCCGGCGCGGCGTGGCACCTCCCGGGTGTGGGGCCAAGATCCTGACCTGGCAGCTCTCTTTCTCACGGAGCTGAGCCCCCAGCGGACACGGGCATTGACTCACTTTGTCTACAGTGAGCATATGAGCTGGAAAAGCACGTTGGCCACCTTCCCGGCCGCCGGGCAGAGAGGGGCTGCCCGGGGACCCGGTGGGCGGGCTCGCGCTCATCAGGATCACCAGACCGAGCCGCCTCCAGTAAATACGAAGACAGGTACAGCGACAGGAAGTGCTTATGACACAACATCCCAGCCCGCGTCTCTGCTTGATTTTAAGGACACGGAACAATGCGTGTGCGTAGGGGAAAGAATTGAAAAGCGTTGATGTGTTAAGGGCTTGTGACGGTGCCTGACCTTTTCGTCTTTCTGCGATTCTTGTTGTTTGCTGTGCTGCTGTTTGTGCAAGAAAAACAGGAAGGAGGGGCGCCGGGGGGGCTCAGTCACTTAAGTGACTGACTTCGGCTCAGGTCATGATCTCAAGATTTGGGAGTTCGAGCCCCATGTCGGGCTCTGTGCTGACAGCTTCTGATTCTGTGTCTCTCTCTCTCTCTCTGCCCCTCCCTAGTTAACACGCTATCTCTTTCTCTTTCTCTGTCAAAAAAAACAAAAAACAAAAAAACAGGAAGGAGCTGGTGAGCTGGTCAGGCGAAGGAACTTTCTTTACCCCTCGCCACCTCATGCCCTCCCTGGCCCTTGTTCCAGAAGCAGAGGGACGTGCCAGGGAGGGGGGCCCGGTGGCACCTCGCAGCTACATGCCTGCCAGAGGCCTGGGGCCACACGGACACTCATCTCCACGAACATTCTGCCAGGTTAGAATTCTTGTCCCCAGTTTACAGACCGGGAACTGGAGGCCCAGAGGTCACACAGCTGGTACGTGATGGAGCCAGCAAACCAGCCCCTGCGTTGGGCCTGAGGGAGGCGGGGGAGAGGGGGCCAGGCCCCAAGACTCACCGTGTAGATGGACTCGGTCTGAGGCTGCTCCTTGCTGTGGGCAGTGCCAGGGTCCAGGCCCTTCCGGGGAGCTCGCATCTGTCTCTGTGAGGAAGGGCGTCAGGGCTGTCAGGGCCGGGGAGGGCCAGCTCCCTCCGCCCAACCTCCCCGCGGGGAAGACCGGATCATCACAGGGCTGCTCAGAAGCTGATCGCTGGCCGCCTCCTGCCGCCCACCTTCCCCGAGGAAGCGGGGCAAATGCCTCCGAGACCCGCATCAAGCCATTCACCTGCCTGCGCCTAGGGAATGGTCAAGGTGCCCCTGGGGCATCGCTCCCGGACTGTGCCTGGCTCAGTGCCAACCCGACAGGGTCCCTGGAGACAGAGCTGACTGCTGCGGGTGGTCCCGGGCAAGTGCCAGCCGGACCAGATGTCCAGGCCCACGCTGCCCCCTCACTGGCTCTGAGGTCTCATCCATGCCCCTTCCCCTCCCGGGCCCTCCCTTTCTGCAGGGCTTGGCATTCAGGTGGCACTGGCTGGCCCCTGGCCAACCCGCACCCGCTTGTCAGCCACCTCTCGTGAGCCAGGTGGTCTGAAGAGGTGGACGCTGTCCCTGCGCTCCTGGAACAGAGGACCCAGTGGGAGACAGACGGTGACCTCGTAGTTTTGCCAAAGCCTGGTTCGTGCACTGACCGACAGGACGGAGCCTCTGGCCGACACGCACCGCACCCGGCAGAAAGGATGTTGTCAACCTAACCGCTGAGAAGCTGCGTCGGCAAGAGAGGGAGGGGAGGCAGGCCGAGGGAACGGCATGTGCCAAGGCCCTGAGGTCTCGAGGAACTTAAAGAGAGCCGATGCGGCCGAGGGCAGTGAACCTGCCCGCACGCGCAGGGCCCCGCTGACAGAAGCCTCCATGCTCTGCCAGCAGGAGGTGCAGGGACTGGCGAGCAGGTGTCAGAAGGCTCCCGCGGGCTGCTGTGCGGCCCCGGGGTGGGCCTGTGGGGAGACAGGCAGGCAGCCGCACACCCCCCCCCCCCCGGCCCCCACGCCCCCACAGCAGGAGGCCATCCTTTGTCGCAGACACCACACTGCCAACTGCGGAGCCACAACAGCCTCCTCTCGGGGCAGGGGCTGATTAAAAATCCTGGCCGCCTGCCCATCCCCAGCCCGTTTGCTCGGGATTCGCTCTTCAGAGCTCCTGATCTGCCGGAGAGAAGCCGGCACAGCCCCGGCCGCAGCCCAGTCATCGGCCAGGAGGGGAGGCCTCGCCAACGCCAGGTGGGGCTCCCTCGGAGCGCGTCACCCCCGCCCCATCCCACGTGCTGCTCAGCAGACCCACAAGCCAAGTCTCTGTGTCACCTCCGTTCCACCGGGAGGACCGGGAGGCTCAGAAAGGGCAGGCGACTTGCCTGAGGCGGCAGAGCCGGAAGGGGCAGAGGTGGGATTTGAACCCAGCTCTGCGTGATTCACCAAGATGCGGACCTGGCGGCACCAGCCGTCGCCTGATTTGTTGGAACGTGTGGGTCTCATGGGCAGTTAGATGGGCGTGGGCACCCGCGTGGCACCTCACACTTTGCAAAAAAGCCCTGAGACTTGCCCTTATTCCCATTCAATTCTCTTTGCAGCCTGAGGAAGTAGACTTTACAGAGGGGTAAACTTAGGCATGTCTAGCTAGTCAGCGACTGTCTTTGTACGGAACCCAAAGGTCCTGTTCCAAATCGAGTGTCCCTCT
>PJEM01020275.1:0-13885 GCA_004023845.1 Helogale parvula
GGAAAGGCATAAAATTGGTTTTGAATGAATGAAAGGAAGAAAGGAGGAGGAAGGGAAGGGAAAAAAGAAGGAGGGAGGGGAGAGGTCGGATTATGTATATTAAAGATTAGAAATGCAAGGTTCTTTTTTTTTGTTGTTCTATTATTAAACTGGCTCTGACAAAGCTTCCAGAATAATTCCCTGTGTAAAAATAATTTGCCCCAGAAGTCCATGTGTCTTAGTTGAATACAATTATAACAACAGAAATCTTCCTGCCCATGGAGGATCGAGTCCATTTTAAGAATTAAGAGACATCACCCAACCTCCCTACTTCTCCAGAGCTGCCCTCTTCCTTAGCCCACCACCCAGACCCTGAGCTCTGAGGTCTAGGGTCCTATGAGGAGAACAGAGGAGTGACAGAGCTGGAGACAGTAGCTACGGGAGCAGGCTAAGAGGTACTCCACAGGGACCTGCCCACAACCCATCAGCAGGTCCAGTCATTCATTACAAAACTGCCAAAGTTTGTAAATGATACTTTTAACCAATGAGAATCAATTCAAGATTTACCCTATAACGAGAGAGAGAGGGACGCAAAACTTCAGAGACTATTGAATACTGAAAAGGAACTGAGGGTTGAAGGGGAAGGGGGAGGGGGGAAAAGAGGTGGAGGTGATGGAGGAGGGCACTTGTGGGGAAGAGCACTGGGTGTTGTATGGAAACCAATTTGACAATAAACTATTAAAAAAAAAAAGACTTACCCTATAACGAAATTACTTTGCCTTGTATTTTGTATACTTTCCCGAATGGGAGTAAAAGGAGGGATAGCCCATTGCAGCAATTAAACATAACCATTGGAGCATGTCACCTAACTGAGGCATCCCTTGTGCGTGCAAGGCCTCACTTCTGCTTTACAATTTGGTGTCAGCTGTTTAGGTCTGGCCTGGCCTTCAAACCCTCTTCCTACATCAGGTCCACTTCTGCCCATTTCTTCCTTTCTCCCCAAAAGGAAGATGTGGTTGTTGATCTGATGGTCAGAGAGCCACACTTGCTAATGAGCTGGATTACTGCATGGTAAAAAAAAAAAATCAGTATACATACATGAAACTCCTTCATGTCTTTTAATTTTCTAGCCTCCATGTAGTGACCAGAACTAAGCATTTTTTAAAATAAATCTTTATCTCTTTCTTATTTCTTTTCCCTTTGTTTCCATATGGCTTGTCAGGTAAGTGGCTCAGCAGTCTCTCAATCTCTTGCTCTTCACAGCATATATGGATATATTAGCCCAAGAATTTGTGGAAAGTGGGGGAGCAGAAGACCCTGAACTGACCATGAGCCAAAATGACTGGCTCCATCCAGCCTTCACAGAGCATTGTGTTGTACATTACCAGACATTATTCTGGCTAATGATAGAGTAACATTTATTTTCTAATTGACTATAATTCCATGTATATAATTTCCTGGGGAATCCCACAGGAAGAAGAGGCAGGGCAGGACTTGGCACCTGATCAGTTCAAAGGACATCAAAATCCCCCATCACAAAGGTTGACCATTTTGCCCAAGTGTTTCAATGATACTCCATTGAGACTCCAGGTGACACAATTTTGGAATCAGAAAATATAGTTATAGATTTGAATGTCATTATCTGTGTGGCATGATTCCTGACACTCAGTAAAGCCTTCTCTCTTCACAACTGACACATGCAATTCTAGCATGTCTTCTCTTTTTAACTTAGGTAATTTTTATCAAAGTGTGGTTTCTGAACCACCCAGCAGAATCGCTTGGGAGGCTTGATTAGAACACAGATTCTTGGGGCTCCTTGGTGACTCAAACAGTTAAGCAACCAGCTCTTGATTTCGGCTCAGGTCATAATCTCATGGTTCCTGTGTTCGAGCCCCACATCGGGCTCTGCACTGCCAGTGCTTGAGATTTTCTGTCTTCCTTTCTCCCTGCCTCCCTCTCTCTTTCTATTTCAAAAATAAATTAATTAATTTAAAAAAATTTTTAAAGAATATGTATCCTTGTTTTAACCCCAAACTTGTCCTTATCCCAAAGCTATTAAATGAGATACTTCGAGGTTGAAGTCCATCAATATGCATTTCAGCAAGATCTCCCAGTTCTCATTTAGACCAAACATTTTGAACTACTGGTAACAGACTGATTTCTATTAAAAGGCAAGGTCCCTGGGAAAGGAAATTTTTTAAGCTTCTTTCATTCCATTGCATCTTAGGGGAAACCAAAGGTCTGAGGGCATAAGTAAAAGATTTGAGAGCAGGTTTTGATGGGAAATGGGAGCAATTGTTGTCAGCACTGAGGAGAGAGAGTGGAGACAGAAGGGAGGGTACAAAAAAATGTGCAAGAGGGTAAGGGTTTAGGTAAAAGAACCAGAGGCATTGTGAGGCAAACTTCTATTTCATCGACCTAGGAATTTTGATTTGGCTAGGGAAGCAATGTAGTCAGATAAAGCAGATGATCTGGCCTCTGTTCTAAGATCCAGAGAGAAATGAAAGGTGGCTTGACCTTCTGCACATGGCTGCCATCTTAAACCTCTTCTTAGGAAACTGGAAAGACTTCTGAAAACTCCTTTGAAGGTGTAGTAGTCCTCAAACTCAAGCTACTGTCAGGGGGGCTCTCTCCTAGTCCTATTCTAGAGCATCTTAAGTTAGAGGAATGCCAGCGCTCTCATCAGGGATCAGACTAACGGGCTGGGACTGATAGGCTATAGGAGGAGAAAGAAAGAGAAGACTCTGAGTGTGGAGGGAAAGGATCTTGTTCAACTACCTGTATTTCAGGTGTTCTCCAAACATAGCAATGAGTGGCAGTCACCTCTAGAAATTCTACCTGAATAATATTAAAATGTCAGGCTTTTGCTCAGGAGAGGAGAGAACTTGAGATACATTAGAATTAGGATGGCTACATGGTATGTTGTCTAAAACTAGGACTTTTGAGAGTAAAGAAGTCCTGGTCCCATAGTTGTTAGGTCCAATGAAGACATTTGGTCATTCTGGTTAGAACCCAGAAGGGAGTGTAGTCTAAAAAAGATGCAGCATGGGTTAGATGGCACTTGGTAGACAGAGTCTCCTTTACCTCCACTCTTGCTCCTAAAATCTACTATCCACAGACTGACCTTTTAAAATAAATTGACTATAGTTGGTCCGAGGGTTGTGGGTTACCGTTAAGCTGATTAAAATAAATCAGATTACATCACATCCCTGCTCTCAATTGTCCAATGCTTTCGCATCACATTTGGATTAAAATCCAAGACGGCTGGGTGGCTCAGTCATTTCAGCGTCTGACTTGGGCTCAGGTCATGATCTTGGTTCATGGGTTTGAGCCTCGCATCAGGTTCTGTGCTGACAGCTCAGAACCTGGAGCCTGTTTCAGATTCTGTGTCTCCCTCTCTCTCTGACCCTCCCTTGTTCACACTTTGTCTCTCTCTGTCTCAAAAATAAGTAAACATTTTTTAAAAATCCAAAGTCTTTACCATGATCTATAAAGCCTTAAGTGTCTCATGTCACCTACCCCTCTGCTTCTCAGACCTCATTTCCCACCACTGTCCCATCCCACTCACTCCCAACTATACTGACCTTCTTGCTGTCCATTAAACACATAAAATGTATTCATCCCTTTGCCAGTTATCAACTTATTGCCATGCTTTTTACCCTGCTCTGTGATACTAGAACTCAACCTTATGAACATTTCTCCTTTGCCAGCTAGCTCAGTGTTCGTATAGTCTGTAAATAGAGGCACTGAAAGGCCATTACAAGGCCATTGCAAAATAAAGGAACTTCCTTTCACAATTCAGTGTGCTATTTTTAGACACATAGCCATGGAGCAGTATGTGGGAGGCTTGGTACTGGTCATCTCAGTAGCCTTTACATACCAACTCCAGCCTGCCAATACCCTCCAGCAAGTTTCTCCACCATAGAATAGGCCATGTTTATGGACCCACTCTGGCCCATGCCCTCTGGCAAGTTTCCTTAGCTCTGGAAGGCTGTGTGATCCTACAGCAGCCATGCCTCTCCAAGGTCTGAGTCAGCCTTGAGGTGAGTGGTCAGGAGAGCTCTTCTAAGTTCTTCGTTCCTTCCTAAACTACTCTCCCTTAGCCCTAGAGATAGGTGCTGCTTTTTTTCTTCTAGTGTGATAGTTAGCCCCTTTTATTTTATTTTTTTGAGACTTTTTAAAATATATAGTTTATTACCAAGTTGGTTTCCATATAACACCCAGTGCTCTTCCCCACAAGTGCCCCTCTCCATGACCTTCACACCCCTTCCCCTTCCCTCCTATCTCATCAGCCCTCAGTTTGTTCTCAGCATTCAAAAGTCTCTCACGATTTGCCTCAATCCCTCTCCCCAACTCTTCCCCCCCCCTTTCCCATTCCCATGGTCCCCTGTTAGGTTTCTCCTGTTAGACCTATGAGAGACAACATATGGTTCTGTCCTTCTCTGCCTGACTTATTTCGTTTAGCATGACTCCCTCTAGGTCCATCCATTTTGCTACAAATGGCCAGATTTCATTCTTTCTCATTGCCATGTAATACTCCATTGTATATGTACCACATCTTTTGACCCATTCATCAGGTGATGGACATTTGGGCTCTTTCCATGATTTGGCTATTGTTGACAGTGCTGCTATGAACACTGGGGTACATGTGCCCCTGTGCATCAGCACTTCTGCATCCTTGGGTAGATCCCAGCAGTGCTATTGCTGGGTCATAGGGGAGTTCTATTGATAGTTTTTTGAGGAACCTCCATACTGTTTTCCAGAGTGGCTGCACCAGTTTACAGTCCCACCAACAGTGTAGAAGGGTGCCCATTTCTCCACATCCTCGCCAGCATCTATAGTCTCTTGATTTGTTCATTTTAGCCACTCTGGCCAAGTTAACCCCTTTTATAAGCAATAATTCTTTATATTAAATTTCTTCTATTCAAATTACTGGTGTGAGATCTGTCTCCTGATTGAACCCTGATACAGAATTGATACTTGAATGGCCTGAGGAGACAGACTCTCAATGATAGGAATGGGGGATGAGTTTGGTCATTTATTAGCATCTGAGGGCAGTACTGAGTTCTTTGCCAGTAGAAAGTGGATGCCAGTTTTCCATGACATAGAGTGACATCCCAATTAATTAATTTACCACCTATGGTGGTGTATTAATTAATGCATTTGGGAGCCCAAATAGCTGTTGCACTTACTGTTATGACAGTAGTAATGACAAGGATTGTGGTGTGGAGCTGACTTTCCCGAGTGCATTGCATTACTTATGGGAAGAAAAAGACAAGCTCAGGCACACAATCTGAGAATCAGAAAGCTTCCACCACAGTCCTAATATAATATTTTATGTCTTATAACCAATATTGCTGAATATCGAGGACAAATTTAAGGGTGGAAGTGGCTGAATTACAATAGCAGTTGGATTCACAGCCTTTACAAGCTTCTTAAGTGAAAATCAGAACACTGACTGAAAAGTAATGAGACCTTGAAACATGGATGGAGAAATCTGGTAGGATTCAAATGAAGCTGAGATTCTAAAATCTCCAAGTCACTCTGAGCATCCCTTTGCCACAGAAGCAGATCAGTGCTACAATGACTCACCTTCCTTTGTTGGAAAACTCTATGATAAGGTCATCTCAGGCAGAGGTTTTGAAAGGGACGCTTATTCTCCTCAAGATGCACTATCATCACCTCTTGTTGCTACTAGACCCACAACTTGGGTCAAATCTCAGCATGTTTCAGGGACTCAAACACACAGCATGACCCAAGAAGAAATGAATTATAAGACTTATAAACCTAGGGAATGTGTGGGAGTATATTCTAAGGGAGTTAGAACATAGTAGAGGGGCACCTGGTTGGCTCAGTTAATTAAGCATCTAATTCTTGATTTCTGCACAGGTCATGACCTCACAGTTCATGAGATCGAGCCCCTCATTAGAATAATGCCTGCTTAGGATTCACTCTCTCTCCAAGTCTCTCTGCCCCCACCTCCTTGTTCTCTCTCTCTCTCTCTTAAAATAAAAAGATAAACTCTAAAAAAAAAAAAACATGGAGAGTGGAATATAACTCGGTATCAAACAAAATTAATTTATATTTAGATACTTACTAGAGATCCCAGATTTTGCATTTTAAATTATGCAGCTAGAAGAAGTAGCTCTAACACCTTAAGTGGTCAACTGACTCTTGGACTCACTAGTGTCCTCTGCTTAATGAGAGTGAGATGCCATCATTTCCATGATCTGATCTAAACAAAGGAATCTGAATGCTTAGGAAGATGGAAATGTTGATATGTATTTATCATGTGTAACATGCATACCCATCCCCTCAACCGCATTCCCTGAGAAGGCTTAGAGGACCTTCCCTTCACTAAGACTTTGGAGAAACAAATTAGTGAAGGAGTACCTGCATCCTTTCAAAGCTCTGTGGTTACTCTCATTTATAGACTAGATATGGCCATGGGGATGCTACACTGATTTCAACAGGTTTAATGAAATCCTGGAGTTAGGCCAAGAGGCAGCATGTCACTATGTGACAAGGTGAACACATTTACTACATAAAGAGGAGCAGGAACAAAGGTAATCAGAATGCTTTTGGCCAATTGGGATCTCAAGTGGTGGTTAATTGATCATATAGTAATAAAAGAGATCTCCTATTAAAATATGGCTAGGTCCATGGCAGGAGTCAACTATGACCCATGATCCAAATCCAGCCCTTACCTATTTTTATAAATAAAGTTTTATTGGAACACAGCTACACCCATGTGTTTACATACTGTCTATGGCTGTTTTCCTGCTATACCTATAGAGTTGAGTAGTTGCAACAAGGCCTGTTTGGCCTACAAAGCCTAAATTTTTACTATTTGTCTTTTCTCAATAAAAGTTTACCAACCCAGGGATGCCTGGGTGGCTCTGTCAGTTACGTGTCTTACTTCAGCTCAAGTCATGATCTCACAGTTTGTGAGTTTGAGCCCCGCTTTGGGCTCTGTGTTGACAGCATGGAGCTTGGAGCCTGCTTTGGATTCTGTGTCCCCCTCTCTCTCTGCCTCTCCCCCATTCTCTCTCTCTCTCTCTTAAAAATAAATAAACATTAAAAAATTTTAAATAAATAAATAAGTTTGCCAACCCGCATCTATATAACTGAAAAACTTCTAGTTCTGTTGGTTAAAAATCTGGTTTGAGTCACTGCCATAGAGACTCAACTTTTCATCCAGTTTCCAGTCCTTAGCCAATTCACAGATCCATAGACCATTGGTGAAGGGGAGACACTCTGCAGAATGGCCACAAGTATATACAGTAAACATTCCTCAAGACTTCCCTGAGGATATCTGTAGCCATTTGCCAGTAGTTGGGCACTGGGAAAAGGAAATATGCAGACTCTAAGGGATCAGTAGACACAGGCTCTGAATTGATATTAATTGCTAAGAAACTAAAACACCACTGGGTCCCACCAGTCAGAGTGGGGGCTCACGTGCTTGGATGATAGTTACATACCTCACAGACTTGTGTCTGATCAAGGAACTAATTTTTCAGCAAAGAAAGCATAGCACTGGGCTCACGCCCATAGAATCTTCCCACAATATCCCATTACCCGGAAGCAGCTGACTGAATTGAAAGGTGGAATGACTTACTGAAAACTCAGTTACAGTATCAATTGTGAGACAGCACCCTGAAAGGATTGGGTCTAACAGGCTGAAATACATGCTTTGAATCAGAAGCCGTTATATGGTGCCATCTCCCACACAGCCGGAATATATATACCCTCCAAATCAAAGACTGGAAGCGAGAGACGCTCTCTGCACTATTATACCTAAAAACACATTGGCAGAATTTTTCACTTCCTATTCAGCAACCATGAGCTTTTCTGGTTTGGACATCTTAGTTCCCAATGGGGAAGTGCTGGGGCGCCTGGGTGGCTCAGTCGGTTAAGCCTCCGACTTCGGCTTAGGTCAGATTTCACGTTCGTGGGTTCGAGCCCCACGTCAGGCTCTGTGCTGACAGCTAGCTCAGAGCCTGGAGCCTGCTTCCAGTTCTGTGTCTCCATCGCTCTCTGTCCCTCCCCCTCTCATGCTCTGTCTCTGTCTGTATAAAAAATAAATTTAAAAAAAAACAAAAAAATTTAAAAAGAAGTGCTTCCATCAAAAGACATGATGGTTCCATTGATTTGGAAGATGAGACTACCACTTGGCTATTTAGGGATCCTTATGCTGAACCAACAGGCAAGATCTTTATGCTGAACTCTACAGGCTGGAGTGATTGATGACAATTGCCAATGGGAAATTGTGTTGCCCCGACATAGTAGGGAACAAAGGAAACTATTTCTGGAACTCAGAATATTTCCATACCTAATGATGAAGGTTAATTGAAAACTAGCAAACAAACAAAAGAAAAAGTCTAGACTCTCGAAGATTCAGACGCTTCAGAAATGACAGTTTGGGTCACCCTATCAGGATAAGAACCTCCAACCAGAAACTTAAGTTTCTGGCTCAGAGCAAAGAAAAATGTAAGTAAAGAAGTGAGAAATATCAACTATGACTTAGTGTCCAACTACAAGGATTGTATTAGTTTTACTTATTTTCTTTTTGTGTACATATTTATTTGTAAATTGTAACTATTTTCTTCTTCTTCCTTCCCTTACTATTTTATATACACAGTTGGTTAAGTATCTGACTTCAGCTCAGGTCATGATTTCACTGTGGGTTCAAGCCCTGCATCAGACTCTGTGCTAACAGCTCAGAGCCTGGAGCCTGCATCAGATTCTGTGTCTCCCTCTCTCTCTGCCCCTCTACCTCTCACACACTCTCTCTCAAAAATAAGTAAATATTAGGGAAAAAGTTTTAAAGAAGAGAAAATCAACTTTATAACTTAGCCATTAAGTAACAAAATTTTCAATGGAACTGTGACCAAATTTGAAAGTACTGAATACCGTTGGCAATGGATATAATGTCTATTGTAACCGTTTTCAGTTTGGAGAAAGTGTGAGCTCTTCTTTTTACAAATACAGCTACAGCTTTGTTAAGTGGAAACAGACTTGTTTCACTGTTGTTTGGAAGTTCAAATGTGTGCAGGACTATACATAAGGAAACTGAGTTGCCAAAAGGGTGACTGTACCAGTTATCAATTTATTGTTTGGGGCTGTTTTGTTTTGTTTTTGTTTTTGTTTTGCCCAGCTTTGTGACACTAAGGCCGGACCCTGTAAACACTTCTCCTTTGCCAGATGGTTGGATGTTAGGATTCATCATTAGATACAGTAGGTAATACGGGAAGGACACTAGGAGGCAATAGTATAAAGAAGGGAATTCCTTCCAATGTGCTACTTGTGGTGCAGCAGCCACCAAGTTCTGGGGTGTGAGAGGCTTGACAGAACACAAGGGCCAACGATGGAATGGGGGAGGGAGGTGTAGAGGGAGAGAAGGGGCCTCAGACGTTTTTCAATGAACAAGCTGAGATGTTGCTCTGCCCCTAGTGGATCCTCAACAAATGTTCATGTTCTTTCTTATAAGCAAATCAGAGACAAAATGAAAGCAAGCCATTCTCAAGTAACAAGTCTATGTCAACTGATACATTCACTCCATTCCAGAGGCCCCTTCTCTCCCTTTACACCTCCCTCCCCCATTCCATCGTTGGCCCTCGTGTTTCCCTGGATTTATCTGGACCTTCTGGATTTCCCTTCCAAATCTGAAGTGACAGGTACTTTCAAGAGAGGGAACAGTTGCCTGATGGGTGACGATGCCTAATAGCCTACATATTAGTGTGTATGCACACATGCACGCACACACACATGCACGCACACATGCACGCACACATGCACACGCACACGCACATGCACACACATGCACACACGCACACACATGCACGCACACATGCACACACACGCACACACATGCACACACGCACATGCACACACACGCGCGCACACATGCGCGCGCACACACGCACGCACACACGCACGCACACACGCACACATGCACACGCACACACGCGAGCACACACATGCACGCACACGCACACACATGCATGCACACGCACACACACATGCACACACATACACACACACATGCACATACACATGCACGTGCACTTGAAACGGGAAGACTTTCAGGATGTGGAGACAAAAATTAGATTGTCCAATTCCTGGAAGGCAGGAATTGTTTCATGTGCAATTCTGTGTCCCATGAGAGGCATTCAGTGAAAGCTTAATGCATGCATGCATGATGGAAATTATGAAACTGGAGAACAAGAAACAGAGACTCTGAATCATAATATCAGAAAACACCATTAAGATCATCGATCTCCCATCAATGCAGAAATCTCTACACATTCCTCCGTTCTGCCGTAAGGGACCCCCATTTCTACAGGCAGCTCTGTTGGGAACCCTTCTTTATATTGAACTGGAATGTGCCCCTCTGTCATTTCTACTTACTAGTATTGCTTTTTCCAACTTTTCTTTCTATAAGTGGTTATTGAGCACCTCAGTGATGATGTTGAGACACGGTACTGTCTCACAGGGCTCACAGACTTAGTTCAGAGACTAAGAAGTTAAGGAATAGGGCAAGTGCTGTGCTGGGCAAAATAGGCCACCACAGTGCAAGCACCACTGAGGCAAGAGACCGCTGTTTGAGATAAGGTTGTTAGGAGAGTACCATTAAAATGAGGTTCGGAGGTTGAAATAATCTGGAAGAGCATTTGAGGGAGAGGTGAGAGCAAAGGTCCTGAGGCAGGGGTAAGCTCAGCTTGTTTTGGGAACTGAGATCAGTGAGTAAAAGGTCAGAGGATTCAGACCCTTTGAGATCTGGAAGGGGTGTGGATTCACCCTGACTGCCCTCAGAAACCACATGGAGCAGGGCCTTAACGGGAATTGTATAACTGGATTCATGTTTTTGAGTCAGCGTGCTGACTGCTTAAAGAATGTACTGGTACGTGGCAAGAGGGAAAGCAGGAGTCTGTTTCTGGTGACAGCAATGGAGGACAGAGAGAGGCAGGCAGAGTTGCGACATTGCCCGATGGTGAAGAGAATGTGAGGGTGAGGAAGAGGAATCAAGGAAGGTCAGGATAGTCTTTTCACAGGACTATCTCTTACCCACCTGTATGTCCCTCCAGATGCTAACACAGTAGCACCTCGTACCTGTCAGGCACTATGGAACTATCACCTGAATAACAGCAAACCAAAACTGGCCTCCAACGACAGCATCCCCTGGGAAACCTGAGAAACCCTGTATCCTTCCTCACAGAAATGATTCCAACCCCATAATGACAGCTCTAACACCCTATAAGGAAACCCCCTTCAAGTCTCACCTTCCCCCGGTCACCCCCAAAAACTTGCTAGAGAGGGAAGCAGAGATGGAAAACCAAGGCAGTGACTTCTAACGCCTACAGAGCTGCCATCTGGAGTGGCATTCAGCAGGACCTAACATCCCCACCGAAACTACGGAACTGCCTTCAGTGTAATGAGACAGGTTTCTTCAGTGTGGGACTCAGAGCCTTTGATGCAGGATGCTCGCCAAGATTGCCCCAAGTCAAAGCCCCAAGGAAAGGTTGGTTCTCATGAACCAACACTCACAGCCTTTTGAGAAGACTAGATCCTTGTTTTTTGGTTTGTTTTGTTTCAGTGGGGGTTTTTTTGATATGCCAATTAACACCTCCCAGAACTAGTGTTCCACAGAGCACACTTTTGGGAATCTGCAGGGGCCCCACACTTATCCAAGGAGGCAAAACTGACATTGAGGGTTGAGTGAGTGGGGCCAAGGATGCTGGAGGTCCTGCACTGGAAGGGACAGTTCCACCCAAGGGAGACCTCCCCTGTGTGTCCTGTGAAAGCACTTGGGTGCTTTTCTGAGGAACACTATGGGTAAACCCTGAGACTCGGAGTGCTCAGTGGCTGGTTAATGGCCAAGGTTCAGTGTAGATATAGAAGTATGAATGATTCTTGGCCTGAATAACTTTCTATTCCCTCCCCAACCTGGAAAATTCAACTTTAAAAGCCCCAAGAGTAAGCAATATTTCCTTTTTAAAGTTGTATAGTAACTTAGGGAAACTTTTAAGCTGCTGTCTTCTCTCCTTTTTGAACAAAAGCTGTCTTTCTGTAACAAATGCTTTGTGATACTTCCTTAATTCTCCTGAAAGAAAATCAGAGGAAACATAAATCTTTATGTATACAAAATTCACATCTACACACATAATGTAATATTTATATATTAAATGCAATGGTATATTTATATAAATAAATATAATGTAATGTTTATATATGTAAACATTTTATATTACATGCATATATATACACACACATATATATAAAATTCCTGAATTTTAATGTAATGGGAAAAGTCTGTATTTAGTAGAATTCATTCCACACAAAATGTAGAGGTCAGTGAAAGAGCAGAGCTATGAGACCTTAGAATAAAAACTTAAGGCAAGTTACAACTGACGGACCTCATTTGCATGTGGCACCCTACCTGTCTCCCAGAAGTCACACAGGACACACCACAGTTCGTGAGGCAGAACTGTCCCATGCATAGCAAGACATTTAGCATCCTTGGCCCACCCCCGATACTAAGTTTTGCCCCCCCCAAATCTTAGTGGTGCCCCCACAGATTCCCAAATACCCCCTAGGGGGCAGTGCACGCCCCACAGTAAGAACGACTGCCTTTGGCTTAGGTAGGACTTCATTCAGCCTCTTATTTAATTCTCGAAATATTGGAAACCTGTTTATCCAAATTATTAAGAAACCAGTGTCTCCCACCAGCAGGGGAGGCCCCTCAACCCAGAAACTCCCCACATATGTATGTCTCATTCAAAGGAGTAGAAAGGGAAAGAAAAGGAAGGGAGGCACCAACGGGGGATCACGTGACAACTCCCCCAGGCTGGTCCCACCCCCTGGTCGCAGACTACAGCAGAGTCGAGAGGCACCCGCCGCGTGGGCTGTAACTCCTGCCTGTTCTTAGCAGCCTGATTGGTGAGGTGGCATTACCCTGATTATTATTTATTTGTGGGATGTCCACAGGGCACCTGACGCCAAACAGCGCACACAGACAGCCACAAATGGGCTGTGTCGGGGAGGGGCCTCCCCACCGAGGCTCTAGTACCCGGGGATTTGCATATTGTTGCAACATTGTGACAGGTTTCTTTCCTGCCTGGAGCTTGAGAGCTTAAAAGTCACTATGAATGATAAAAAAAAAAATAATTATATGACTTGCATAAAGCCTTTGTGTGGGAAGGGTGGTATTAGCTATTACATTTAATTATTTAATGTGAGAAATTATTCACACTGTGTAAAGACACTCGGTGGAAAGTACACCGTGGTTCCTTTCTCCAGCCCGGCCACTGAGAAAGAAACCAGAACATCCTGAGTCTGGGAGGGAAGAGGGATCCCCAGACCTGCCCCACCAGACCTGAGGCTCTGCTGTGCTCCCGGCCACTGCGGTAGGCGAGGGGGCAGTGCAGGAAGGCCACGGGGAGGGCCACCCATGACTGACCTCGCAGCAACACAGCAGCCAGTAGGCACTGAATATGTCCCATGTGAGCTCGGGCTGTCCTCACAGAGCCTCTGGGGGCTGCGCAGTGATTCCTCCTGTTTGACAGAGGAGGAGGAGGCAGAGGCTACGGGAATCTGCCTGCACAACTCAAGGTGCATTTCTGAAAACAGGGCAGGAGCTCATTTGGTTCACGTTTCGATCACTAAAGTGGGTGCGGGTGCTGCCTCTCACAGTTGCGCTTGGGTCACCCCTGCCCCTTCCCTAAGCAGGGGTCAGCCCGTTAGGCCAGGAAGGGCACACAGGGGGACTGTCAGATCTGGGCTGGCAAAGAGAGGAGTCAAGGCAAGCAGAACACAGAGGGATGTCACAGGTTCAAGTTGAACCTCCTGTTCACCCACTCTCAGCGCTGCCTATTCTGTGCCTTCCCTTGTCCTTCAGAGCATGTCC
>PJEM01020276.1:0-13882 GCA_004023845.1 Helogale parvula
CCAGGCTGGTACCGGAGTACTTTTCCCAACCAGTGACCTTGGTGATCTCCCTCCTGCTCCCCACTCATTCCCTTGCCCAGCTTGCCTGGGGGCTCTCAAGAGTTCCAGAAGGTCCCGGTGCCACCCTGAGCACGTACTGATAGTGGTGGGGCCATGGTGTGCTGATAACGTTTAGTGACCTGCAGGAAAACACCACCACCACCAAAGCCCACGTTTGTAGCACTTGCCAAGATCCGGGGTGTAAATATTCCTACCTTTCAAGTAGGAATCATTTGGTAGATTTCAAGCTACCGAGAAAGGAACACTGGACGCCCATGAGCTGGTCCAGGCCGGGCGGGGGGGCCGTGGGGACCTCCCTGTGGGGCTGGGGCATCTCCTAGAGGCGGGGACGGGGACGTCTGACTGTGCACGGCCGGAGGCGCTGGCGTCCCCAGCCCATCACACACAGGGTCCCAGCCTGTCCCTACCTCTTCCACACCGGCTTCCCGGGCCAGTCTCATCCCCTCTCTGGGCCTCCCTTCCCCAGCTGTTAAAGTAGGTCAGCAACGGCTCCCAGGCCTCGGGGGCCGTGTAGACTTAATAAGATAATTTCCACAAGGCAGTCAGCACAGGGCCGACTTAAGAAGAACACCCAGTAGATAGTGGCTCCCAACGGAGCTGTCGTTCACAGATCCGGACAGGCTTGCCCGAACCCTGGGTGCTCAGCAGACACCCGCCAGCCTCCCCCGCCAGGGCTAGAGGGCGTCCGCTGGGCTCACTGCCTCTGTGGCGCCCTCGGGGCCGGGCCTCTGCCGGCCAGCTGCACAGCGACAACCTGCCCTTTCCCTCTTGCACTGCGGACCCTCGGCACATTGTCTTCTGGGTCCTTTCCTGACTTTCCATTTGGCAAATGTGACCGCTGGGGCCTGAGCCCGGGTCTGGCCTTTTGGTGTCTAGGGCTCGCCCATGCACAGCGCGGTGTGGGGTGGAGGTGGGGGGAGCCTGGGAGGGGAGGGGGCCGCACGATCTGCCTGCGGAGGGGGGGCTCTGGAGCCTGTGGTGGGGGCCGACACACATGAAATGCAGGGCGGGACACTGGGCAGACATGGGTGGAAAGAGGACGTTGTTCCGGGGACAGGCCCGGCCCTGAGCAGGGGTGTGGGCTGCAGCAGGTGAAGGGACGCAGGGGCCTTACTGAGCAGCAATACGAGGGGGCGGAGCTGTTTCAGAGGCTTGGCTGGGGCAGGGGGTCCCTGGGACCCTTGGACTGACTCCACTCTGGCCCAGGAGCCAGCCAGTGAAACCGCAGCAGCGGACACTCAGGTTAGATCCGCAGGAGACCTTGTGACTGTTGGTGCCGGAAGACGCTGGTGACACTCCCACGGGATGTGGTGGCATCTTTTCAAACTAGAGGTGGTTTGGAAAAAAGAAAAGACAGCCAGGCTCTAGGCTGGCCTCACTACAGCCTGGGCTGGGAAGGGGCGATGGGTCCAGGGACTCCGGAGGGCTTGCATGCCAGCAGCCCGGCCTCATGCAAGTTGGGCTCTCTCACCCCTGCTCAACCTCCCGTGGCTCCCAGTCACACTCGCCCAACTGCAAGGCCACTCTCCTCCCTGGGGTTACCAAGGCCCCCGTGAGCTGCACTCACGGCCTCTCCGGCCTCACCTGGAGTCACGCCAAGGACTTCGCTGTCTTGCTCAGCGCGCGTCTCCAGCACGGGGTCCGGCACGCAGCGCTCCACGAGGGTTTGTGGAGGGGGCGACGGTTACTGCAGGGAGGAGCAGCTGAGGTCAGGTATGGTTTCAGGACGAGCTGACTTCTCCCGCTGGAGGACTCCGTCATTAGGAACCCGAGCACAGAGTCCAAAGACCTGGGTTCGAATCTCGCTCCTGCCGCTAGCCCCATGCAGTCCGCCAACCTCACTGAGCCTCAGTTTTCTCATCTGCGAGCTGGGGACAGTACCAGCTGCCCCCTGTCTGGGGCTGTTGTCAGTACCTTGGGGGCCATGGTGGAGGGGGACCGGCCGTGACCAGCACTCACGGGGGGGGGGGGCAGTGCGAGTCTGACTCTCCTGTCCTTTCCCTGTAGGTGACGGCCATGTCGGTGAGGCTGCGGTTCCTGTCCTCTGGGGACGCGGGGGCCGTGGGGGTCGTGGGCCGGAGCGCCTCGTTCGCGGGCTTCAGCAGTGCTCAGAGCCGGAGGATCACGTAAGTTCCACCTACGAGGAGGGGACAGGGCTGATTTGCCTGCTGTGGCCCGTGAACCTGCGGAGTCCGCGGCCCGGGGCGGTGTGGGTGCACGTGCGCATGCGTGTGCGTGTGTGACGCTCGGTGCTGGGAGAAACCTGTAATTTCCTTGAGATCCGAAGGGGCCTCATCTCCCAAGCTCCTGGCAGTTGGTCCTGGAAGTCACCTGCCTGAGCTTCTCAGGCCCACTTGGCAGATCGGAAAACAGGCTCAGAGAGGTGGAGCTGCTCACGCAAGGCCGCGCAGCAAGACTGGTTCACTTGGCACTGGCACTTTGCCTGGGGGCGGGGTTAGGATGGAATGTTCTTCCTGTCTGATAGACTGGGACGTGGGGCCACCTATCCCAGCTCTGTGACCCGGGGCAAGCGGCCTCGCCTCTCTGAGTCTCGGTTTCCTCATCTGTGAAATGGGGATCACGTGGGTCCTTCCCCCACAGAGCTGTCCTGAGAGCACAAGGGGGGTGACCCAAGGCGAGCAGCCGGCACAGGTGCTCGTGGGGAATTTTCAAGGGAGCAGCAGCAGCGTCTGCAGAGCTGGGCCTGGGGTCGGCGCTGCCCCTCCAGACGCGAGTTCACGGCTGTGCCGCAGGTGGTGCCCAGAGGGAAGGTTTGTTTCCATTCCTGGGGGCCACAGACTGGTCCTGGGCTTCATGTCGGGCACTGTGCAAGCCTGGGGAGCTGCCTGCTCGCTAGCAGGACTGCGGGGGGAGGGGGACAATCCCTCAGGCATCCCGAGGGGCCCCAACACCTGCCTGTCTGAGCAAATGAGGGGGACAGGCCGGACTCCCAGCCAAGCAGGGCTCCGAACATGGCTGCCCAGTGAGTCAGTCAACAACCAAATCGCCTCGCGGCCCCTCCTGCCCAAAACCCTCGAGGGGTTCCCATCGGCTAAGAATACAGGCCAGACTCCTCACTGGCCTGATGCACGTGCCCTGGCCCCTCTAATCCTCTGCTTTCGCCACCTCGACCACCTTCCCCTCGGGGCCTTCACCCGGGCAGTGCCCCCACCCTGGGCCTCTCCTGTCCCTCCACTTTACCTGGCCACGTGCGGCCTAATCTTTGGGCCTATGGACCACCCGCGCCCCAGACCAGGCCCTCCTGTGGCTCTTTCCCGGGGTCCAGCTGCACACTTGCCCCCCCAGGGATGCCGGGCCCCTGAGGTCAGGCTCACCTGGCTTGCCCACTTGTGTCCCCAGGAGGAGCGACATCTCAGGGTGAAATCCTGGAGTGTCTCAGCGGGAGGCACACTTAGGAATCCCTAATTCATTCTACAAATATTTACGGAGCGCCTCTTCTGCCCAGGCCCTGTCCTCGGGCTCTGGGGACAGAACCAGGCCCCGCCCTCCCGTCAGGGCAGTGAGCAATAGGCCGACGATAATCACGATGGATTCAGCTGGTGGCTGGTGAGGGAATTAAAACGGGGATGTGGGAGGGTGGCAGGGGCCTCAGAGGAGCCCCCAGTGAGGCAGGGGCACCTTTAAGGCCAGAGAGAAGAGAAGCTGATGATATGCAGACAGCATGTGGGGCTGGCGAAGTCTTTCAGGTAGAAGGGGCAGCCAGTGCAAAGGTCCTGGGGTGGGGATGAGCTTTGAGGCACAGAAAGGGGATGTGTGGCTATCTTGGGGGATACACATGGGGGGGGGCTGCAGGGCTTTGTGGGCCACAGCAAGAACATGCATAGTGTCGGGGAGGGCGGGCCCGAAGGGGTGAAGCGCAGGAAACCAAAGACCCAGAGACAGTGAGCGCCCCGTCCCTCTGGCTCCAGCCTCCAAGAGGAGAGAGCGTGGATGCCACTGTGAGGAAGGCATACAATAGGCACTCCATAAATGCAGCTGAGAAGGGCTAAGTCAACTGGCCAGGGAACGATCATGTTCCTTAACAGAACCGCTTTCCAGCTGCCTCTTCTGGGCGTCATCATGGCCCCCACCCCATGGGGTCTGTAATCAGGGCTGCTAAGGACAATTGTGCAGGTTGCCCACCCAAGGGGGCCATCCTGTCCACATAGCCCTCCTGAGTTGTGTGCCCCTGCGTGAAGCTGGTCCACCCAGGGTGGGGAACCTTTCTCCAATTCACAGGGACACTGGGGAGGGTTTGTTCCCACAGTCTGGCAGTGGGGGGCACTGGGGGGAGGTCCCCAGACCCTGCCGGCCAAGGCCAGCTACCCGAGTACAATCCGGGAGCCCCCTAGTGCCCTGTCCTCATGTGAATGCTCTGCTGTTGCCATCTAGAAATTCTTCCTTTTTAAAATGTTTATTTATTTATTCTAAGAGAAAGAGAGCAAACAGGGGAGGGGCAGAGAGAGGGGAGAGAGGATCCCAAGCAGGCTCCACACTGTCAGCACAGAGTCCGATGCAGGGCTCGATCCCACGAACGATGAGGTCCTTACCTGAGCTGAAATCAAGAGTTGGAGGCTTAACAGACTGAGCCCCCAGGCGCCCCGCCATCTAGAAGCTCTTAATATGGTTTGGGAAAAGGGCTCCGCGTTTTCTTTTGCCCTGGGCCCCACGACTCCTGTGCCCCGTCCCACCTGCAGCCCTCCCCCTGCGGGGCCCCCAGGGACCCCTGCACTTCCTGTATCCATGGGAATGTTCCAATGGGCCCCAGTCAGGAGCTGTGCCCAGGTCGTGTCCCAAGGAGCCCTGAGCTCAGTGCTCTGGGTGGGAAGAGGGATAGTGGGGGTCTGACCCTGTCCCGCTACGGCTCACCGGCCATCAGCAAAGACAAGATCACGTCTGGCAAGGTCTGCATCCTGGTCTGAAAAAGGTGACCTTGATAGTTGTGAATACCCTGGACCTGCCCTGGGGGCTCCTTCTCCTGGGGGCTCCTCTGTGCTGAGAATTCCGGAGAAGTCGCAGCCCTGGTGGGTTCCGAGGTCCCTGAGTGACCACCGTCTGGCCTAAGTCTCCAGTGCCCGTGCCCCCGGGTGAGGAAGAATCTGGCCATGACCATGAGTCATCTATTTTTAACTTCCTGTCTCCGGCCATCGTCCAGGAGTCTGGACCCTTGGCTCTGGGGCTGGATGGCCTAGATTGGGTTTCAGACCTCACCTCCTGGCCTGATTTCTCAGGTAATCCAACCAGGCTGAAACACAGGCACATTGCCAAGGCACACAGTGGCTGGGGCAGGGCAGGTAAAAATAACCTCAGGTAGGGGAGCAGGGGACTGAAGCTCACTGATGTCCCCTTTGTCCCCAGTCCCTGCCCCTGCCCTGACACCTGAAATCCTTTTGACTCTGGACATGGCTTTTTATTCCATAATCAAAGAGTTCACCTGAGGAAGTGATCTATCTGGTGGGGAAATTTTATACTACGGTGTGAATGATTGCTAGGAATGACACTGTCCCGTTCTGCCTGGATTCACAGGCATGGCTGCTCTTAACCCCTTCCTGTCACTCCTCAGCCAGGGCTCCCCTCCTGCAGGCTGTCAGGACGGAGCCCTCCTGAGTTAGGAGCCTCTGCCTTGTCCTCGCCACCTTGGGAATGCCTCTGCGGAGACGGCTGTGTGTGGGTGTGACAAGTAAGCAGTAACCTTTGATTTTTAAGGAGAGGAGGCTGGAGAAGAAGGATGTAGTGGAGGGCTCACACTGCTCTGTGCGTGTCACCATCACGCCCGCTCAGCCAGCGCCACCAGGCACAGGAGAAAAGGTTAGCTTGCACCCAGCGCACTGGGTCCTCACCCGAAACGGGTGGGGTTGGTCCTATAATTGCCCCACGGCCACGCCCAGCCCGGGCTGCCTCCAGTCCCTGCACTTGCAGCGGCCATGCTGGGTCCCCAACGAAGCTCTTCCCAACGACAACCAGGCAGAAAGACTGTCCCGGTGGCCGCACGTGAGGGCTGGGGCCACTGGGTCGCACGTGTCTTTCTGGAAGCTCGTCTGGCGTGCCAGGGGCTGTTTAATATTTACTGAGTGCTCCCAGAGCCGGTAAGGCATCCGCCCCCGGAGCCTGCTCTCTGCCCCCGCGGCTGTGTCACCAGCCCTCTGAAGGATGCACACACGCACACGTCACTCAGACCGGCCACCACGCCTGTCCCACTGAAGCCAGACAAGGGACTGAGCTCAGAGCTTTCCTGGGAGCCGCGGCCGCAGCGGCCAGGGCGAGGAGGTCTTCCCGTTGATGGCAGCAGGGACCGGCCAAGGGGACACACCCCCCGGGGACTAGGGACCCGTGGGAGCCGGCAGGTGAGCTGGGCTCCTGCGCCGCCCCCCCAGAGCTGCTTGCCCACCCTCTGCCCGCCTGCCAGGGGCCCGAGCCCATCTGAAACCCACGTCTTGAAGGCTGCAGCCCTGCCCATCTCTGCCAGCCTGGCCATGTCACCTTTGTGGAGCGCCTGCTCCAACAGGTGGGTGATGTGGCTTCGTGCAGGGGGAGGGAGGAGGGAGCGCAGCCCCCCCCGAGGGCCTGGAAACCTGACACAGGACGTATGAGGAACAGCAATGGCAGGTCAGGGATGAGCAGGGCCCACGTACCAGGCTTAGTGCCCAGTGCTCACGGGGGGGGGGGCATCCCTGTTCACTCCCGTGACAGCCATCACCCTGCCTCTGCTCTTCCCCTTGGCACCATCTGATATTTGTTGTCTTACTCATTTATTTAGGTTTTAAATGTATTTATTTAGTTTGAGAGAGCGAGTAGGGGAGGGGCAGAGAGAGGGAAAGAGAGAGAATCCCAAGCACAGTCTATACTGTCCGCACAGAGCCCCATGTGAGGCTCGAACTCACCAATCATGAGATCATGACCTGAGCTGAAGTCAAGAGTCAGACACTTAACCCATGGAGCCCCCCCCAGGCGCCCCTATTATCTTCTTTAACTTTGACACATACATAACCCTGGTCCTTGGCCAGGCACTACTCAAACCTTTACATTTATTAACTCATATAGCAACCCTTTCTCTAGGCCCCATTTTACAGATGCGAAAACTGTGGCACAGAGAGGTTCATTAACTTACCTAAGGTCACACAGCTTGTAGGTGGGGTTCCCAGACAGAGATACAGGCATCTAGCCTCAGAACCTGCACTGGCTAGCCCCTGCCACCCTCCCCCCCCCTTGCTCCAACTGGCTGGCATGGCAGCTCCCAGGGACATGGGCTTTATCTGCTTTGGTCACTGTCTTACCTCCAGTCCCTTGAATGCTGTTTGGTGCGCCGTAAGTGCTCAGGAAAGGTTTGTTGAATGAATGTTGGTCTCATGACTGTTCTCTGGGTTAGGCACTCTTTTTACCTGCCTTTTTACAAATAAGGAAACTGAGTCTCCAGGAGGATAAGTACCTGTGATCCTAGGGCTGGGATTTGACCGTGAGTCACGGACTAGGAGCCCGTGTCTTGTGCGACCTCATTGGCTCCCAGTGTGGCGAGGCCCCCAGCGCCTCCCAGATCCTTCCCTGCCACCCTGGGGCCCAGCTTTCAGTGCGCGTGTTGGGGCCTAAGGGCTCCGTTTCTGGGGTGTTGGGGTGCAATGTGGTGGGATTCCCGGCGCAGGGAACCCAACCGGAGGGGCGGCCGGCACAGCTCCTCTCTGTAAAGCCAGCAGCAGGTGTCTGTCTGTCTGTCTGTCTGGGTGTGGAATGTGCCGCGTCTGGCTGAGCTGGATGTGCCGCCTGACTGCCCGCGCCACCTCTCGGGGCACCAGTGAGCTGGGCAGTGAGCTGGGTCCTGCTTGCCCTCTGCCTGGCTCTCCAGACCTCACCCCTCACTTCCCGGGGACTGAGTCTTCCAGGGTGGCCCCCGGCCCCCGGCCCCAGTGCGGTGCCGGATTCGCAGCAAGGCCCCCTCTGTGAGTGTTCAAACGAGTGAAGGAGTCCGGTACCCTTGATTCTGGGCCACAAAAGTGCAGCAAACTCTAGAGGGCCCCCAGGGGGACGCGTACCTGGGTTTCCAACAGGAAGGTGTCCCCCGAGCGGAGCAGAGCGAATCCCCTAGGACGGGGGTCCTCATCGCATGGTCCTCGGGCCAGCACCCCAACAGCACCTAGGAACGTGTTAGAAATGCAGAGTCTCAGGCCTCACCCCGGACCTGCTGCACCTGAGCCTGCGGCCGCGAGGGGGCCCAGCAATCGGTCCCGGTGCTGCAGAGGATTCTGGGGACGCGGAGGGAGCCCGCCGCCTGCCCCCGGAGGGTGGCCCAGCTCCCAGGCTGGGGGTCTGCCCAGGTTTGGGTTTGGGTCCCAGCCCTGCCTCTCACACACTCTGGGGCAAGTCCCTTTGCTGGGCCCCCGGCTCCCTACCTTGCAACCGGGTGAAGATCGATATTTCCGTGAACCCCCATGGCAGGTGGGGGAGGCAACCGGCACCCAGAGGCCCCTTCCATCCGGGCACTGTCACGACGCTCCCGGATTGTCCCGGTCCAGGTCTCTGCAGCCCGGAGCCGCCCGCTCGTCCTTGCTGCCCGTGCTCGGTCCCCACGGGAAGATCTCGCTCTGCTCAGTCAAGCATCTCCTGGGCTGGACTGGTCCTGCTCTCCACCCTGACTCCCCCTGTCCCCCCAACTCCGAACACCCTTCATCCTGTTCTTCCCTTGAGGTCCAGCTGAGCCCCTGGGCTCCCCCAACTCTCTTCTCTAGTCCCCACGACACGCTCGCTGCATTTCCCTCATGCCGTTCAGCTCAGTATTTATTGAGCACCTACTGTTTTTCAGGCTGTGGGTGCAGGGAAAGATACAGACGAGTTGTGATGATTATAATGGCAGCAAACATTTATTAGGCACCTGCTGCCTCTGTTGTGCCGAAAGTTTCACCTGGCTCTGATAGAACTCTCAGTACTGCTCTCTGATTTAGGGTCTATTGTTTTCCCATTTAACAGGTAAATAACTGAGGCTTGGGTAGTACGTTAGTGTAGAGATGAGGTACATTAGACAGAGAAACAAAACTGGTGATTCTCCCCTGCTTTCCCTCCCCCCTTCCTGCTCGCGCTCACTCTCTCTCTCCCTCCCTCTCCCTCACTCTCTCTCTCTCTCCATCCCCGAGGGACCTTAGAGCACCGGTTGAAGCTGGTCCCTCGGTGCCCCTGAGAAGAAGACAGGGGAGGAGGCAGCTGGAAAGAAAAGCCAGCAGCTTCTTTAAGAAACTGACCCAGATGTCAGAGTGTCATGTCCACTCCTGCTTCTGCGGTGAGCAGGTGGACACGAGGCGCACCTGGGAGGCAAGGTCTTTAAGAGGATGAGGCTTAAGAGGCTGGACCGAGGCGCCCCTGGGGGTGAGTGCAGGCTGCGTCCGCTGGCCCTGGTCCTGCACTTAGTGGACGAGGCACAGGATTCTAGAAGGGTCTCCGATGCCAGTGACACCAGCCCGGTACTGCAGTGAGGATTCCCTCACCTATCCTGAAACGCCGGCATGTCCCTCCAGGGCTGTGTCACTGCTGGGAGGCATCGGTTCTTTTCTTTTTTTAATTTTTTGATGTTTGTTTATTTTTAAGAGCAGGGGAGGGGGCAGAAAGAGAGAGACACAGAATCCGAAGCAGGCTCCAGACTCTGAGATGTCAGCCCAGAGCCTGACGCAGGGCTTGAACCCACAAACCGTGAGATCATGACCTGGGCTAAAGTCAGTCGCCCAACCAACCGAGCCACTGAGGTGCCCCCGGAAGACATCAGTTCTTAAGATCATTCAGTCCACACCCCCAACTCCAAAAGGCTTAAGCAACAAAGAGAACCCACTGGTTCATGTAACTGAAATTCCATGGACAGATCTAGCTTCAGGCATAGCTGGATCCAGGAACTTGTCATATGGACTCGGTCTTTCCCCTTCTGCTTCTCCTTGTGTTGGCTCCATCCTCCCTACTTGATGCAAAGGGAATGGCTGGCTGTTACAGGTTTACGACCCCCCAGAATAGCAATGGCAGAAGAAAGGATCCTTTCACTGCCTGTGAATTTGGAGCCAAACTCCCAGCAGGGTTACTGGGCAGACGTGTGTCCCATGCCTGTCCCTGAGACAGAGAAAGGGAGCGTGTGGACTAACCCAGGCCTGGGACACGCAATTGGCTCAGAATGGCTGTGTATGTGCAGGCAGGTGTGTGTGTGTGTGTGTGTGTGTGTGTGTGTGTGTGTGGTGATTTGTCAGCCACTTGCCTGCAAACCTCATGTATGCAGGGCAGGGTTGGGGAGGTCCCCAAGGGAAAACTGAGCGGGTATTAACAGAGGGCGGGAGTGGGTCCCGGGCAGGCAGCGCCAGCAAGTGCCCAGCGGTGGGTCGACGATCCCGGCTCCTGGGTCGTTTTGCCCGGGGCAGCGTGCACTGAGCAGAAAACAGGGGCATTAGGGCTGATCGTATTTCTCACTGTGTTAATTTCTCATGACACGTGCTTCTTCACCTTCTTCTAATCTTCAAACCCAAGCCCTCCTTTTGCAGATGAGGAAACTGAGGCCAGGAGAGCCTTGGCCACTTTGCTGAGCTCGCACGGCTCCGTGGTGGGGGTGGGCGTGGGGGTTCGGGGGGGACTCAGCCCGGCCTCCTGCGCGCTGATCCCACGGCGCCCTCCCCCGGGGACGGCATTGTCCAGACCCTGGCCCTGACCCTCACCCCCTCTCGCAGAAAGTCCGTCCACGGCAACTCGGTGAGATTGCGGATGCCCGCCAAGTCCTCCAAGACGTACGGCACGCTGCGCAAGGGGGCTGCGTGCCCGGGCCCCAGGCCGCAGCAGGTGAAGAGGGTCTTCGAAGCTCTCAAGAGAGGCCTCAAGTAAGGACCACTGTCTGGTGCCCCTCAAATGTGCATTCTCCGCCTGCTTCTCTTCTGCGCCCCTCCCCAAGGAACCCGGGGGCTCCTGGTCACTTGGGTCATCCTCAGGCACGTCCTGGGCGCAGCCGCGCGCTCAGCCCCATCTGCCGGCACAGGGGACACAGGGAACGGTGCAGGGGGTGCCGGCCCCTCTGGCGGAGAGGGGAGATGGCACCACGGAAGCCACACCGCCGATACCAGAACTCCCAGCGGCCCTCAGTGCGATGAAGGGAGGTGACGGAGAGGCAGCACAGGGTGACCGAGGAGATTGGGACGGTCGTGCTGGGCTCTGGGAGTTAAGCATCCCAGGCAGGTGGAACAGCATGGGCAAAGGCCCTGAGGCAGGGGAGTGTTGGACAGGAGGCCTGGGGGCTGGATCTGAGTGATGGAGAGTTGGGCACGTCAGTGGGGCAGAGGTCAGAACAGGAAGATTCCGTCACTCGCTCCACATAAGTTTTTTAGAAGCTTATTTACATTTTGAGAGGAGGGGAGGGGCAGAGAGAGGGAGAGAATCCCAAGGAGGCTCCGCACTGTCAGTGCAGAGCCCCATGTGGGGCTCAAACTCACGAAGTGTAGGATCATGACCTGAGCTGAAATCGAGTCAGACGCTTAGCTGACCTAGCCACCCGGGCGCCCACTCCATGTATTTTTACCGAGGGCTTCTGGAGAGCCAGGCACAAGGTGCAGGAGCAAGTGAAACACAGAAATCCTGGCCCCTGTGGAGCCTCCTAATGGAGACAGACAGGAAACAGTGCAGAGAAGCAAAACCCAGAGTATGTTCGATGGTGGGAAGTAGCATGATGGGAAACACAACAGGGTGAGCAGGTGTGGGGCTGATTTTAAATAAAGGGTTCAAAGAAGGTCTCATTTGAGAAGGTGGCCTTTGAGCAAAAAACCTGAAGGGGTGAAGGAGGGAGCCCGGCAGATAATGGATAAAGAGTATTCTAGGCCAAGGGAGCCATATGTGCAAAGGCCCTGGGGCAGGAGCCTGATCAGAGCATTAGGGGCATAGTGAGCAGGCCAGCAGGGGTGCGGAGAGAGGGAGGGTGGGTGAGAAGGTCTGGGGGGGAAATGGGGACCAGATGATACGAGGCCTGTGAGCCCATGGTGTTCCATCTGGGTGAGCTGGGTTCTGCGTGGGGGAGGATGTGATCTGAGTTCAGTGTTTACAGGACCCTCTGGCTGCATGTGGAGAACGGACTGCAGGGTGCGGGGACCGAGAGGGGAGGCCTATGAGGGGGTGACTCCAGGGGTCCAGGCGGGAGACGATGGTGGACCTGACCAGGTGGCAGCTGACTGGGCAGGGGACAGCGTCAGTTTCAGGATACAGTTTGAAGGTGGAGCAGACAGGTTTCACTGAGGGAGGGACTGGGGGTAGAGAGGAGAGACAGAGACAGAGACAGAGAGACCGTCCAAGTGGAGACGAAAGGAGGCGGTTCGGGCACAAACCTGAGGTTCATGGGAGAGATCAGGGCTCCAGAGAGAACTCTGGCTTTAGTGTCGCCCCGTGAATAAGTCATGTGGGAACGCCGTGGCCGCCCTGACTCCATGACGCCCAGTCCAGGGGCTCCTCTCTCCCAGCAGCCCCCTCGCTGCTGTCCCAGCCCCGCCCCCTCCCATGCCTGCTCTGCTCAGATCTCTCCCATGGCTCCCTGCTACCCTCGGAGGGCACTCAGGGTCCTTTCTGACCTTCAACCTTTCTAGACTTTTCTTCTGTTACTCATGCCCGCCTCCACTGGTTCCCCGAAGGTGCCACCTTCCTTCACGTGCCTGGGCTGTGGCCCTCGCAGGGCAGTCCCCGGGCAGGGGGGGGGTCTCTGACGGCGGCTGCTCACCCGTGTCCCCTGCTCGGACGCACACACGTGTTCTGACCTGAGAGCTGCTCCGTCCTGCTGGACGCCTGTCCCGCCTCCTCCTCCGCTCTTTGCTTCTCACTAGTTAATGGCAGCGACAGCAGCTACGGCTTGCTGCGGGTGTTACACACGTCTAGTCATTGAATGGATCCCTGAAGGACGCTGTCAGAGAGCCTCCTACCCTCCTTTTCCGGGGAGAGGAAACTGAGTCCCAAAGATGGGAAGCAACCTGGTCCAGGACCCAGGCAGCAGGGAGGGGGGCCGGTGCGACCTGCCCTCTGTCCGCAGCCCTCCCCCGCCCTCCCCGGGCTCAGGGTAAATGTCACCCCCCGACTTGCCGAGCCCTGACCGCCAGCCCCAGGGACATCCGGCGCCCTCCCCCCACCGGGCGCACTGCCCGCCCCAGCGGCGCTGGTGCAGAGCGGGAGCTGGGGCCGTGTGCCCGGAGCCCGTCTCCCAACACCGCGCTCGGTGACTCCTGTAGGGACCACACGCTGGGGACTCGCCTGGGCTCACTCCACAGCACCCCCTTCTTCCGGGGAGCCAGCCCCTGAGTGAGCTGTGGCCTGGCCGGCGGTGGGGTCGGTGGGCCCAGAGGGGGTGGGTCAGCTTCCTGGGGTGGCGCCTCACCGTGGCCCCCACATCTAGACCTCACGTCTCACATCTAAGGCTCTCTGGCTGGAAAAGAACATGAAATGTCCCCTCCCGGCCCACAGCTTTCTCGGTGCTTCCCAGGATGGGTCTTCCAGCCCCTCTCTGGTCCTGGGCCCTAAACATGCCGACAGCAGCATGGCCTGTCTTGGTCCGAGAGGGAGGCGTGCTCGCGCTGACCGCCCCCCCCACCCCTGCCGTGGGCAGGTGTTAGACCTGGATTCGGCCTCTTCCCCGTTGCGACTCTGCGAAGAGTCATTTGCCAATTTTGAAGGTCAGTCGGCCCCTCTCTGAAATGGGCATAATACTAACACTAGAGCCTGTTTGTGGAGCCGTTTGGTGAATTACGGGAGAGATTTCCCGACTTGCACAGCACCCGGCGCACGGCCCGCCCGCAGCGTGCGGGGTCTGGAGGCTGAGCGAGCAGGGGCCAGGCCTCCGGCTGCCCCCCCC
>PJEM01020277.1:0-13880 GCA_004023845.1 Helogale parvula
TTCCCCCTCCCGCCTCTCATTATGGACACTGCAGGCTCTCAGACCTCAGAGCATCTCTTTTTGCTCTGTCCGAGATCTCGCCGTCTCTCAATGCTCTAACGCCGCGCTCACAGTTCCCAGCTGTCTCCTAGACTCCTATCTGAAGCGCCCAGCTACCTACTGGACATTTCATTTGGGTGTCCCTCGTCACCTCAAATTCTGAGTCCAAATGCATGTTCTCACCATCCTCCTTTCATGACTTTCAGGTTCTATCAGTGAATCCAAACACTGGCCAAACCCCCTAATTCTCCTTTCCACTCTCTCCTCGAGTCTTCCTTCATTTGTCTGTCACATCTGTCAATTTCTATTCCACTCAACATTGCTCAAGGGCTGCCTCGAATCCCTACTGGCACGCTAGACCATTACAGAGGATCTATCCATTGGCCTTCCCACTCAGTCCACACTGGTTACATGTCAGAATAGTCCTCTTGAAATACTATATCTAACACATCAACCCTTGCCTATCAAAATTTTTCTAGCCTCAATCCTATAAACCGACCTTGGGCGCTTAAAGATAGTCCTTCGTCATTACACTTCAGTGGGGCCCAAGTTCCCCTCATTTAGAGTTTTTGTTTATATCCTCTGCTCTGGTGCCTACCACTTTTCTCTCCCCTTCAACTGCTCTCCTGTTGTTCAGTGTCCAGTCCCACTGCTTCCTCCTCCAGTAAGCCTCCCCTATCTGCTCCAGCCCACAGTGATTTTTCTCAGTGTTTACAGTGTCCATATTGTTCATTCTCGTGGCATCAAATGCCTGGGGACAGACGTCACTCAAACTTTCTTACAAGAATGTCTCTTCATGCAGTTATGACTCACTCTCTGCCAGCTGGATAACAAGCTCCGTGAAAGCAGTGACTGTGTACCACATCTCTCTGGTCCCCAAGAGTGCCTTACCCATGACATAGGCCTGACCAAAACTTGCTAAATAAAGCAGTCTGTGTACTATATCTCTCTGGTCCCCACCTGTTCTTTACCCATGACATGTGCTTGACAAGAAACTTGCTAAATATGGGATGGTTGGAGAATAAGCAATAGGAACAAAGCTACTCGGGAAGGAAGAGAGAGGCCAGGGCATTGAGGGATTCCAACAGGGTGGGAGGCAGGGAGGTAAAGGAGACTTGAGGAGAAAAGGGAGGCAGGACTGGAGGCCAGAGCCGGGGAGTTCAGTACCAGAGTGCCCACTGTGGAGGAGGGATGTCCCTGGGTCATGAGGACACTCTAGTCGGGCTCCAGGGGCTGAACCCTCACTGAGGGGTGAGGCAGGAAGAGATTCTTCGGTTGTGCCCAGGGCTGTGGTCTCCTCCAAATGTATTTCCGGTTCCTGTGCCGGAGTTAAAACCTAGAGACAAAGAATTATAATTGGAGTCAGAAGAGTACCCTTCAAAGTATGGAACCCAAATCCTCTAAGAAACACCCCTAAAAAGAAGCCAGGGAAAAGAACAGCCAATGTCCTTCCAGCCCCAACAGTACACCCGTCTGGAGAAAAAGTCGTCAAAGCACAATCTATAGCATGCAATTCTGCTTGCTATCCCTCTGTTGAACCTCTTGGTAGGAGTCTGAATAGTTGTAAAACTATTTCCATTTTGTCAATTCTTCAGACACAATTTGCTTTTGAAGAACAATCTAGAAAAAGGAGCCATGAGAGCAATTCTGTACACTCCCTGTGACCCTAGCCTACAGAAGAGACCAATCAGAAGTACCTAGGAAATTGGGGCGCCTGGGTGGCTCGATCAGTTAAGTGTCTGACTCTTGGTTTCAGCTCAGGTGAGTTTGAGCCCCATGTTGGGCTCTATGCTGACAGCTTGGAGCCTGCTTGGGACCCTCTCCCTCTCCTTCTGCCTCTCCCCTGCTCCCTTTCTCTCTCTCAACATAAACAACTAAACTTAAAAAAAAAGTACCTAGGGAATAATGATAGGTGTAGGCACCTATATGTGCACATATAATGCTACTGAGGCTGACAGCAGAAGTAATGGCCCAAAATAGTGCTGACAAGCCTTGAGAGCTTTTCTAATTTCTCAGTGAAAGTATTTCCTCTTCAGAGAGGCCATCTCTGACCACACCAACAAAGCAAGGGTAGTCACTATCTCTCAAATTACCTGGTTATATTTTCTATATGTCTTAATCCCTAAATTCTCTTATTTATGCCTTTATTGCCTAGTTATCCCCCAATGAAATATAAGCTTTTTTAGGGTGAGAACTTTGTCTTGATCACTTGCCCCTAGAACAATGCTTGGCCCATGTTGGTGTTCAATTATTTTCTCGTTTCCTTTCAATACTTAATACTGGTTTTTAAAGTTACCTGTGGACCCAGTTTTCAATATGTGCTATCCTTTCAAAATAATTTATATAAAAAGTCAAATAAGATCAGGTAATATCAATCTTTAGAGACTTGAGAATACCTCAGATCATAGGTATTTCTTTTTATTTTTAATTTTTTTATGTTTTATTTATTTTTCAGAGAGAGAGAGAGAGAGCGCGCGAGCAGGGGAGGGTCAGAGAGAGAGGGAGACACAGAATCAGAAGACAGGTTTCAGGCTCTGAGCTGTCAGTACAGAGCCCGACTTGGGGCTCGAACCCACGAACCGCGAGACCATTATCAAAGCCAAAGTCAACGCTTAACCAAGACACCCAGGCACCCCGATCATAGGTATTTCTAACCCTTGCTTATGGTCATCAAACCATCTCACAATCTTATGGTTACGTTTTCACCAGCATTTGAAGCTGAAAACCTAAGACACTAAATGAATCATATTTAGAGGCTTGCTTGCTCGCACTAGCGCGTACATAGTGCAGCATAGGTGCATAGCTGAAAATAACTTCGGACAAACTCTGCTGGATTTGCCCCACTGGGTTACAGCAGCTGAAATATGAAGGGACTCGTTCCTTTACCGCATATGTCTCCAGCACAGTGACAGAACCAGGAGGCTCCCTCCAATCTGTGGCTCCCAGGTTCTCCACTGGACAGTCTTATTAAGGGGAGTTCCAGCTCTTAAATCCAGTTGCTGGGTACTGGCAGAAGGTAGAACCTAATTGCACTGTGATAACACAACCTTGAAATTGATGAGCAATTTTACGCTGGTCCAATTCCTGGTCATTATATTGGACTCAGAAACTCCTAGGTTTCTTTACTTTGTAGCCAAGAAAACCCCATGACAATTTTCATTCTAAGATGGCATTCAACACCAGGATACTGGGGGAAAACTAGTGGCTTAGAACCTAGGGAGCTGGAAAGTTCTGATTCCCACACTTGGCGGTAAATAGCAATAATCACACTTCGGCTAAATCTCATGGACAAAGAGAACATTCACTACCTCTGCCATCTTAGATGAATCAATGACTTCTCTGTCCTTGCATCACTTGTCAAATGGAGATGATTACTCTGCATATTTTGTAAGCCTGCTAGGAGCTGAAATAAGATGCAGGATATAAAAGCATTTTGTAAATTGCTTGATTCTGCAGCCCAGCAATGATTACTCTACAACCTTCTTAAACCTCAAAGTGGACATCTGCACATGCGCACTCCGGCTAAGCAGAATGACGCTGGTCTGCCCTGATGTTCTTTAATCTCCTCCACGCAAAGTGCCATGAAAAAGCTTGGTTACTCACTTAGCCATAAATACATTTTCTGAGCCTATGCTAGGTAAGACAGTCCTGTTTTGTTTTGTTCTTATTTTTTAAATGTTTATTTATTTTTGAAGGAGAGAGACAGAGATGAGCAGGAGAGGGAGGGGGCAGAAAGAGAAGGAGAAACAGAATCAGAATCAGGCTCTAGGCTCTGAGCTGTCAGCACAGAGCCCAACGCAGGGCTCGAACTCATGAACCATGAGATCATGACCCGGCCAAATTTGGACGCTTAACTGACTGAACCACGCAGGCAACCCAAAACAGTCCTGTTTTTGAGTCTTCCCTGTCAGAAAACTTAAGCTGATAATAGTGGCTGCACGAAATAAGAGTCCAAAGACCCTACTCCTAGTCAGGAAACAAGAGTGTTCAGCTACCCTGTCAACTCTAAGTTACTCTCTTGAGTTTGTGACTCAGTCACCGTTTTCTGAGGCTCCCTGGATAAAAGATTCAGTTTTAATGGAAGAAACATTCTCTTCAGCTTAAGCAAATGAAGGTGGGGAAAAAGGGAAATATTCCTTCCACCTCCTCACTAAATGGCAGTGAGAACACTTCTGCCACTAGTCTCTGCCCATGGTTGAGCCTAGCTGCTCTCTAGATCCTGGTGATGGCTGATGTATTCCTGTGTTTACTTCTGTATCCAAAGAAACAATGGTTGACAATGGATTTAATGCCAAATGAGCACAGCCAGTACTCTTGGAAAAAGGTCTAGTCCTCAGACTCCAATCAACTGGAACTGACTCCCTAGGCCTAAATATAACTTTTTTTTTTAATAGCAATGAATGAAATGATATGCTGGATACCAGGGAATTTTCATATACTGGTTTTTCCTGATAAAGTTCAAAGGAGTAAAAGTAGAGGAGACCCTTATCCACCCCACTCAGTTAGTTACAAGACAGCAATTTTAGACTCATATGAGCTAACTTACCATGTGTGATAGTCTTTTAATGTCAATTTAGCACTAATCTATGTGTTGTTGCGAAGGTCTTTCGTACATATGATCAAAATCCATACTCATTTTACTCTAAGTAAAGGAGATTATCCTAGATAATCTGGATGGGTCTGATTCCATCTGCTGCAAATCCTTAAAATCACAGCTAGAAGTTCCATGAAAAAGTAATTCTGCATATAGAGACAGCAGCTTCAACTTGAGCCTGAGTTCCAGCCGGCCCCTCCTGATGGCCTGCTCTATAGATTTCAGACCTGCCCTGCCAGTCCCCATAACCACATTTTGTGGCCATAATGTAACTATATACGCAAATATAAATATATAACATATACAATTTCCTACTGGTTTTGATTCTTTGGCTAAACCCTGACTGATACACATGGTCACAGAGCTACTTAGCTCTATGGTCCTGGAAGCCAGATTTACCACTGTTGTCACACTGCTGACTCTCCAACTTTTCCTCTAATTTGAATTCCCTTGGCTGTAAATTTGAAAGAACTCTAGGAAATACAGTAAACCAAAATTAGAATTAAAGGGGGGAAAAAAAGAGAGAGAGAGAGACCCCAGTTGGGTTTGGAAAGCTAGAAAAGAAATAAATGATTATGAGGCCCTGAAATATCACCTCTGATAAGAAAACTAAAAGGCAGCAAGAGAGATAACAGAGTCTGAGAAGTCCGAGGAAGTGAGCAGTGAGAACATATCAAATGAAGGCCCACGTCGGGGCGCCTGGGTGGTTCAGTCAGTCGAGCGACCGACTTCAGCTCAGGCCATGATCTCACGGTTCGCGGGTTCCAGCCCCATGTCGGGCCCTGTGCTGACAGTTTGCTCAGGGCCTGGAGCCTGCTTCGGATTCTGCGTCTCCTTCTCTCTCTGTCCCTACTTCGTTCATGCTCTGTCTCTCAATAATAAATAAGTGTAAAAAAACAAAACAAAACAAACAACAACAAATGAAGGCCCATGTTATCAACATACCCCCAAATCGACCTCTCCCTGCCATACTCCCGCTTCCCAGCTAGCGTGCTGATCTTCCACCTGCCAGGACTGTGTGGATCTCCAGGCTGAAGCTAGGCTCACGACACAGCGGTCCACAGACCTTGGCTGGGATGTGCATTTTTGTTTCTTTGGCTTGAAGCACAAAACTGTGTCCTCTCTATCCATGGAACTGGCTTCGGCATCCTCTGGGCAACCCAGCCTAGCGCTTAGGGAATGGAGAATTACTATTCCCAGGGAACCCAAGCACTAGAGAATGGTTCCGGAGGCCATTCTAGACCCATCCCCTCACCTCTCCTGGGCCACTGAGGTGTCTCTGGAAATCCTCCACCACAGCCACGGCCTCCTCTCCACTCTCGGGGTGATGCAGCTGCACCCAGGTCCGCAGCTCCCCGGGCAGGATGCTCAGGAACTGCTCCAGGACCAGCAGCTCCAGGATCTGCTCCTTGGTGTGGACGTCTGGCATGAGCCACCAGCGGCAGAGCTCCCGGAGCCGGCTCAGTGCCTCCTGCGGCCCCGACATCTCGTGGTAACATAACTGCCTGAAGTGCAGCCGGAAAATTTCACAGACCGGAGGGTTGTTCTTCTGGAGATTGCAGGCCTGACCCCAGGCCTGGCTCCCTGGCTCCTGCTTCGTGGTCTGGCGCCACTCCTGCTTCTGGAGAACAGCACCCCGCGGGATGAGTCCTTGAGTCCCCCTGCCTTGGGTGGCCATTGTGACCTCAAAGAGAAGCTGGTTTCAGCTGCAGTTTGTCCAATTAAAGTGATGTTCTATAATTCAGGTTTCAGGAGCCGTTTTTCAGAGTTGGGTATGGAGGGTGACGGAGTGTCACCTACAGAAACACCAGGAGAGAAATCAGACTCTCAGACCGTTCAGCCCCACGTTGATGACAGACCATCCACAGTTAACAACCAAAGTTCCAGGGGGGACAACCAAGGGCACAACCAGGGCAGTCTCTCTAAGCATCTCTTCAAGTGACTTCCCCTCTTAAACTTTTCAGTGGCTCTCATCGCCTACAGGATACAACCTAAATGTCCACGCCTAGTATTCACAGCCCTTTACGCCCTGGCCTTGGGCCTCTTTTTGAGCCACACTCTCTAACACTCTCTCCAAAGGCCCAGACTAGAAAGGCTGTAATGATTTCCAAATGAGGAATATGCAAGGTCATCCAAACAGTATATAAGAACATAGTAAGTTGCTATTTAATTCCTATTTAGCGTATGTTTTATGTGTGTTGAAATGCGTAAAACAGTACATGTATTTAGTTTACAAGTAAACCTGCGTTGGAAGTGAATGCTCAAATCTCTTCTCTGTTGTGACAGAGATGCACAATATAGTGTGAGACTAAAGCTCTAGAGGCACAGCTGGAAGTCACACATACTCCTACCCTGTCTGGATTTTTCTTCTGCAGCTTTTGATAAACTCCTTTTGTTTATCTGTCGAGACCCAAAACAAATACCATCTTCTCCTGAATGCTTTCCTGACTGCCCCGTGCAGGAAGAGAGCTGGTGGCCTCCCCCTCTGTAATTCTCGCTGAAATACCGCGGTTTTAAATAGCTAACGCACAACTCACTCACACCCTCCTGCTAGACAGATAGGAAAGAAACCGAGAGGAGTCAGAAAATGCCAGACCTTTTTCTACTCAACCACCTCCCCTAATAAACCTTCCTGACCTCTCCAGTGTGGTTGTCGCCTCAGGGAGCCCACAGCCCCTTTTCCACTAAAACCTCTGCTAGAGCACCTCTCACACTGTGTGTGGTTTACAGTGCTCTCCCCCACTTTGAGGAAGGACTCAAAGGGCAAAGCTGTTTCCCAGTCTTCTTTGTATATAGTTGTGTGTACAGCGCATACAGCGGTAAATATTTGCTAGACAAATGAATGTGACTCATTTAGCTGATACTGAAGTGGGGTGGGAGTTTTATCCAGTTTATATATGTAAAACTCAGCATCAGCACCTCCATCCTAACTAGGGCGGTCTGGGCTAGTCACCATGCAACTCAGTACCCTCGCTACGCTACTTCTTTCTAGGCTTCAATTTAGGTAAGGGAAAAAAAAACAACAACTTTAAAATAATCTGTTAATGCGGCTCCGCAATCCCACACCTGTAGAAGGTTCGGGTCATTTTCCTACTTCTCTAACAGTTTCAAATGCTCAGCAGCTAATCTCATCTGTCACTTCGCCAAGTGACACTAGAAATTTCCAAACTGTCTCCCACTTCTGACGCTTCCTATTGTCTTCCAATGCACGGTTGGGAAAACATCCCCCTACGTTTCGCGTTAAACCAGGGCTCCTGCGGCGCCGCTCACCTGGCCACGTCTGCCCTTTTCAAGCGCTGTACCCGCAGGTGCCCGGCTCCCGGCCAGGCACGTCTGCTCAAGGGCACTGGACAAAGAGGAGGTTCTGTAACCGGCGGCGGCTTGACGTCACGGGCGTGGGGGCGAAGCGCGGACCCGGCCGGCGTCGCCGATCAGGGCTGCGGGCGGCCGCGCCTCCAACCCGGCGACCCCGGCCCGGGCAGCACCCCCCTCCCCGCCCCGGCTCCGCTCACCGGGGTACAGTCGCGGCGACCCCTGGGCGCGGGACACAGCCACGCCCCGCAGATGCGAAAACAATGGCAGAGCCGGAAGCAAGAACAGAGCCCACTTCCGGCCCCTCCAGGATCCCGGAAATCTCTGTGGCGAAGGTGGGCGCGCGCTTCCCTCCGCCTGCAGGAGGCGGAGGGCGGGGAGGCGCGACGGCACCGTGGTCGCCAGTACCAGCTGCTTCCGACCTGGCCACCTCTGGCGGGAGAGAGGGCAGGGCCTCAAGGGAGAGCTTAGGCTGCGCACTTGCCCCTCTCAGACTATTCCCCTGGGTCTGCCCCTATTTCCCACCCCCCCCTTCTGCTGACCTTGGGAAATAGACCCAACTTACGAGATATTTTTGTCATCCGAAAAATGCAGACCATACAGTGTGCCTCACAGGGCTAGGAGTGCTGACGGGGGTGACGTACAGACACTACAAAGCAAATGGCCTGGCCCATCCTGAACATTCAATTGTTATTACCTTATATGTGATACCCAGGGCATTTTCACCCAATCTGAGTTTCAGTGAGGTGAGCAACAGGCATCGCCATCTTACTAATGTAGAAACAGGTCCAGTGAATGATATTTTGGCCCATGGATGTAGTTAATCTTTCCTAAAACAGCCCTGGCAATCTGGTGTCCCAGGAAAGAATCTTAGGGAGTGTGGAGCAGAAGATAAAAAGTGGAAAGGTATGGAGACAACATAATATAGATGCATTTGTCTAGTCTAGTATCTGGGAGGCAGGAGTTACCCAAGTGGTCTTCACCTGGAAAAATGGTTTGCATATGGTTGTGAACAGGTCCTGCTGCTAACATGATTGAGTAGGCCCTAGAGCCACAACCTCTAGGTGTATTGGCTGTGGGTGAAGGGCAGCAGAAGATAAGATCAGGCCCGTTCCCCTGGAATTATCGAGATCTTATGTAGCTTATTGTTGCCCAAGAGGTAGGTCATTTACAGGGTGCAGAGTAACAGCTTCCTGGACTATCCAGGCTTCACCAATATCTCAAGAGTTTCTGGGCCCACCTCTGGACTCGATAGGAATCCAGTTCCCTGCACAAGCCAGGACAGAAAAAGATATCAGAAGAACCTACTCTAGGGTTTTGGCAAATTGTAAAGGAAGTCTTTTGAAGTAGTCTTTGCCCACTCAGCCTAGAGTGGCCTTCTGATATCAAGGTCATCCTCTACATTTGAAACCTCACAGGGAGGACTTGGCTATCTCATCCTAGCTTCTGCCTGGCATTGCCACTGGATGTGGCCCATTGGTCCATTAAGTCCTCAGAGACTCAGGATTCATAAGCAAGAAATCTCTTAATGCCAGACCAAATGCTGTCAGCTGCAGGCGTCATTCATGAACAGCTCCTCTGAGAAGCCATGATTATTTTCATTTGTGCCCATGTTGTATTTTGCCTGAGACCTATGATCCTGGTAAACAGTGAAGGTTAAGAAATCCCCTTACTCTTTCGTGTTCAAGAAAACAGTTTACTGCAAAGAACCACCCTTCCCCAAATGGTTTAGATAAGATTTGCAGGTGCCCTTTTTCATTTACAACAAAACCAGACACAGACTGTCTGAGTTCTGTACCCCATTAGCTGAACTGCTTTATCCTACTGATCAGCAAGCAACATGCTTGTTAGCCAAATTTTGGTCAGGCTTCTGTCTTCCCTAGAGACCTTCCCTGAACTCTGCTTACCCCCAAAGTTGAGCAAGCACAAAACTGTGGAACATGTCCCCTTTTCAGCTTCTCCTGGGGATCAGCTGATTACAGGAAGATACTTGCCTGTTTTCTGTTTGATTTTGAGACACTTGCAGGCCTTATGGTCACATTCTCCCTATTGCAATAGTCCCCCTTCTAAGTTTTTCTTTTTTTTAATAAAAGTCTCTCTTTACTAAGTCTAGATTGTTTTACTCTGGCAGTTTCCTACCATGGTGGCCATCTTTCAGTGTGCAGACATACCAAACTCATGACCACATTAGGGCCTTTGCATCACTGGCCCTCTGGGCAGGAAATCTATGGTCACTAAATCCAGCCCACACTCAAGGGGAGGGGAATTATGTTCTATCACGTGAAGGGAGGAGTAGCAAAACGTGTGGACATACTTGAGGAACACTACCCAGTGTCATTCCTACATGGGTTGAAAAGATAGCATTAGCCCCACTGCTACACCCACACCACTATTCCATCCTTTCCTCTTTTGAGGATCTTGATGTCAGGCTTTCGCAGCCACTTCTCCTCAAGTCAGGAATTACATCATTTTTTAAAGTTTATTTATTTATTTTGAGAGAGAGGGAGAGAGAAAGAGAGAGGGAATGCACACAAGTGGGGGAGGGGCAAAGAGAGGGGAAGACAGAATCCCAGGCAGGCTCTGTGACATGTACTGGACCCCTGCACTGGGCTCAAACTCAGAAACTGTGAGATCATGACCTGAACCAGGATCAAGAGTCCCATGCTTAAGCAACTGCAACCACCCGGGCGCCCCACACCCATGTTTTTCCACTCGTGAAACTTGCATCTCGGCCACGGCTAAGTCTGAAAGCCCTGAGGGATTATAACACTTCTTCCAGAACCCAAACAAACCTCACATAGGTTATCCAGACCTCATCACTGGCCTATGTCCCTCATATGGTGACAGCTGATAGCATTGACACTCTTCATATGAGTCTCCTGTCTGCATCACACATAGCCTACCTGTTCATCATGGAGATGTTCTGCCCCTATGACTTAATTACCTAGCCACTTGATTTGAGTACAATCTGCAGTCTATCTCCTGATTTGGAAAGGAAAACTTGAGGCCTTTCGACTCTGTATTTACCCATTCTCTGCCCACTGTCCACTGACTGATGGCCACATTGTACACTCTCATGCGTGAAGTATCAACTGTATATTTGAGAACATTTTCCTAATAACTCCCCTGGTCTTCTCATCTGGCCTCCTACTAGTTTGCATCTAACTTGTTATACCACAACTTTCCGACACAACAATTATGGCTACGACACATCCCTGCTCTATATACTCCTGGCCCCACTAATACCCTGGTAGCCAGGCCACACAAGAGAATCTGTATCTTCTGCTGGTCCAGAAAGTAAGATAACCAGAGCCAAGTCATGTGGGAGGCCATGAGCATGAGACACATCCAGCTATCCTAGCACACACTCCTGCATCTCCCAACAGGCAGAAAACACTGTTAAGAATAGAAGAGATCTGGGGCGACTGGATGGCTCAGTCGGTCAAGCATCCCACTTCAGCTCAGGTAACAGTCTCACAGTTCATGGGTTCGAGCCCCACGTCCGGCTCTGTGCTGACAGCTCAGAGCCTGGAGCCTGTGTTTGGATTCTGTCTCTCTCTCTCTCTCTCTCTGACCCTCCCCTGCTCATCCTGTCTCTCTCTCTCTCTCTCTCTCTCTCCCTCTCTCAAAAATAAATAATAAAAAAAATTAAAATTTTTTTAAAAATTAAAAAAAAGAAAATGGTAAGATAAAAATAGTAAAAACCATAATTGCTATAACTGCTACTGAACTTAAATTTCTCTGTGCACACAATGCACAGTAAGACAATGTTGGAGACACCTGTTTGGAAGCAAAGAAAACTATTATCAGAAGGGCAACCCAATGAGAAGGCAGGGGATCATTCCCAAAGCTGCCTCGCCCTGTTGAGCCTAGGGATAGCTTATATGTATTTGGGGAAGGAGCCGAATACGTAAGGGTGAGGTGTTCTTTGAAACCTTGATGGACAAAACCTAAAGTGACCCCCCCACACACACAAGGATACCTGTCCTTTGGTGTTTATGCCCTTGTGTAATGTCCTTCCCTTCAGTTTCAGCAGAACTTGTGACTTGCTTTTAACCAATACAATATGACAGAGGTGATGGGATGTCACTCCATAATTATATATGATGTATATAAGATTTCATCTTATTAGCAGAAGTGCCAGAAACTCCCACTTACTGCCCTTACGGTTAGCTGCCATGGCAATGTTGGAGAAGCTAACAGGGCAGGGGAATGTGGATTGCGTCTAGGAGCTAAAAGTGGCTTCCAGCAAGAGACTAAAGCCTCAGTACTAAAGCAGCAAGAAAATGAATTCTGGTAACAACCTGAGGAGCTGGGAAGCAGATGCTTACCTATTGTAGCCTCTGATGAGACCACAGCATTGGCTGACACATACAATTCAGTCCGATGAGACCCTGAAGCATAGAATCTAGTTGAGCCAGGCCTGGATTCCTGATTAACTTTTAAATTATAAATGTGTATTGTTTTAAACTGCTAAGTTTGTAGCAATTATTATACAGTGTAGAAAACTAATACAGTTATGAAAGTCAATAAAAGACTGAGAAAATTTCAGATTAAAGAGTACTAATGTGTTAGACAAATGTTTTTTTTTTTAATTTTTATTCTTCTAAGTAATTGCTATACCCAACGTAGGGCTCAAACTCAGAAACCTGAGATCAAGAGTTGCATACTCCACTGACTGAGCCAGCCAGGTGCCCTGCATTGCATGATTCTGACCTGGATTCCGTAGATAATTCTTTGGCTAATTTTAATGGGGTCTGAAAATTAGGCAGTAGCAGTATAACAGTATTATTTTCCAGATTTTGATGGTTATTTTGCCGTTAAGTAGGTGGAAATGTGGTAGGAAATAAACACTAAAAATTCAAGGATGAAATAAAAATTAGTTAATAAAATGGTTTTTTTTCACTTTGCCTAAAAAAAAAAAAAGAAACCTTGATGGAGGATGCCTTCAAATAATCTTGGGATGTGTGTTCTTCTGAATAATGAGGTGCCATATGGGACCTGATATGATCAGGTATGTTATAATTTCAAGAAAATATTACTGTCTGGTCCCCACTACGTTTCTAAATCAGTAGGTAAACAAGAAGTAGGAGTGAAAAGGGCAAAGTTGGTGATGGTGCACAAGGTTAAGAGGTGATTAGGTGGGTAACAGAACAGAACATGGAGCGAAGTTGATAATGCAATTATATAACTAGAGTTCTGCTTATGCTTTCAAAGCAGGTCTGGGAACCAGCTTCCCAGCTTCCTAACCACGTGTACAAATTAAGTGTTATACTGCTTTGTGTCTGCTTCTCCAGTTATCACGCCACAAAGTCTCTTCAGGTTGTTTATAGTCCAGGGGCCAGTCAGCTCTGACTCCCTGGTATAAGTTTTGACCCTCATGTTTGCCTGTTGTTGTTGACCGTGGAGAACACAGCCTTCTTATTTTGGATCATCGCCATTTCTCTAGGTAGTGCCCTCTCTCAGACAGGAACTTCAGTGTTCCTTGGAAATGTGCCTTGCAGTTTTTATAACCCGCCTTACTACCCTACTTACCCTACTTACAACCTCCTTCTCCCTCCCTCTGGGAAACCAGCTCAGAGCCATGCCGCCCATATTCTTCCTATAAATGCAGATAGAACAAAAGAGATATGATGGAGGGCTGCAGTGAAAAGACCAAAAACACAACCTCTTTGACTCCAACCATAGCAACTTCTTACTTGACACCTCTCTGGAGGTAAGGGAAACAAAAGCAACCATGAACTATTGGCACCTCATCAAGACAAAATGCCTCTGCACAGTGAAGGAAACAATCAACAATGCTAAAAGGCAGCCTACAGAATGGGAGAAGGTATTTGCCAATGACATCTCTGAAAAACCGTATCCAAAATCTATTAAAAAAAACTTATCAAACTCAACACCCACAAAACAAATAATCTAGTTAAGAAATGGGCAG
>PJEM01020278.1:0-13869 GCA_004023845.1 Helogale parvula
TTCCATCTGCTCCAGTGTGCCATTCAGGTCCGTTGTTTCTTTGGTGATTTTTTGTCTAGCTGACCTATCCATTGTTGTAAGTGGGGTATTAAAGTCCCCTGTAATTAGCACATTCTTATCAATAAGATTGCTTTTGTTTGTGATTAATTGTTTTATGTATCTAGGAGCTCCCAAATTCGGCGCATAAATGTTTATAATTATAATGAGAGAGATGAAAAATGGTAAAATAATTGACTCTAATATAGCCAGTTACAACACGACATGTCTTCATCACTGGGAAATGTTTCACTAAAAATATAAACACTTTAATAATACCAAACAGGGGTGCCTGAGAGGCTCAGTCAGTTGAGCGTCTGGCTTCTGGCTTCGGCTCAGGTCATGATCCCACAGTTCCTGGGTTCCAGCCCCATGTCGGGTTCTGTGCTGGCAGCTAGCTCAGAGCCTGGAGCCTGCTTCAGATTCTGTGTCTCCCTCTCTCTCTGACCCTCGCCTGCTCGTGCTGTCTCTCTCAGTCTCTCAAAAATAAATAAAAAACATTTAAAAAAATTTAATAATATCAAACAATAAAAAATGCTTTCTCCTATAAATTCTATGATTTCTATCAATTACTGAAAGACACTTTAAAGCATTAGGTATTTGAGGGATTTCTAAATTACAATCTCAATACTACTGAGAAGAATCCTAGACACCCTGATTTTTATTTAGTTTTCAATTATCTGAGTGACCACGAGAAAATATGCCTTGAATAATAAGACACAAGAGTAAGTGCTTATGACTCAGGCAACCTGGATTTGAATGTTGGTTTTGCCATTTCATAACTCTGAGCCATTAAGCCATCTATTTAATCTCATGGTTATTAATTTTTAAATTGTGAATAATAATTGTCCATCTTATGATATTCTTGTGAGGGCTGGGTAATGCATTGTATTCATTTAATAACGGTTAGCTTTCTTTAACAATTATAGCAGCATTTAGAGCAGTATTTCTTAGTAATTAAAACACAGTTATAGATGTTAAGTTATTGACAATGGCATGGAGTCTGTACCTTAAGACCCTTATGGTAGATAGGATGGAGAACAGATAAATCCAGAATGCTGGACATTGCAAAAATCTCACTCCATTCTTATAGCTAGTGGGAAAATTAAAATCACTTTTGTTGCAACTAGAGGGTTTCTTATTTAATAAGCAAAAGATCAGATTTTTAATAACAAAATATCTGATGCCAAAATCACTTTACTTCCTTTCTTTTTTTTTTTTTTTGTTCTTATTTTATTGACTAACCTTACGCATCTGGCAAAAAGAAATACAAAACTAATTTTAAAAAAATAGTAATTTCTTCCTTGTATTTTTAAAATATGTGATTATAAAGCGCATTTCTTTTTCTATAAGGTGTGTGTGTCTTTTAATAAAGCACAAAGATCCTTCACTTTAAGGGTACTATCCTGTCTTACAAACAGTGATATGGGGAGAAACAGCAGGACGACAGCTATGCCCTTTGAAAGTAAAAGATGGATAGGATAACCCCTTCAGAGTATCAGGAAGGTGAGGACCTTGAGAAACCAGCAGGAGCCAAAGGAAATAGACAAGAGTGAGGACCTCACCATAGAAACAGTCTGTTTCATACACGACAATCACCAGCCCCTTGCATTCCCAGCTGTTGTGAATAATCTTGCATTTTGCTTTACATTCTCAAGACTCAAAAGCTATGATGGAATTTTTGATTAGCCAAGAGTAGTGCATATATTCAAGTGTTGGTTTCTAGGGAGCTAGAGGATGAAATACGTCCCTCCTTAGCCTCAGTTATGGGGCTGAGAGGGCATTATGACATTCCTGCCTTCCAATCCAGTCCAAGCACCACTGGGTGGATCAGAGGCAGTGTGACTCACCTGCATACAAGCAGTTGAACCAGAGTAGGGAGGAGTCATTTTAAGGGCGTGTTATCAACTGTGCACAGCCCATACCAAGAAGTCCATCCACGTATAAGTACCCTGAACCTCCCCTTTGCTACTGATTGTATTCCTTTATGTTCTTGACCAACTGACCAAACTGAAATAGATCTCTTCTACCAAGAAATGTAGATATATATAAAAAAAAAGTGTTTGGTGAGCCTGGGTGGCTCAGCCGGTTGAGCGTCTGACTTCGGCTCAGGTCATGATCTGGCGGTTTGCTGCTTGGAGCCCTGCATCCGGCTCTGTGCTGACAGCTCAGAGCCTGGAGCCTGCTTCAGATTCTGTGTCTCCTCCTCTCTCTGGGCCTCTGATGATATGTGCTGTCACTCTGTCTCTCGATGATAAATAAACATTTTTTTAAAGCCCGTTTTTAAATAAAAATAAATGTTTATTTCTAGAAGCTCTACTTAATGGATAAATTTTCCAATATTCTTTAGGAATTCCTTAGCCTGGGGTAATAATATTGTTGTGGGCTTTCTTTGTAGTAATCACTACAATATGTAGATCCTGCCGGAAACCAAGCTTAGTTTTTGTTTTTGTTTTTGTTTTTGCTTTTGTTTTAACTCTTCTCTTAATAGCCATAGAGTCCCTTGATGCCACACTGTGCTTGGAAAGTAAGTGGAGGGTCTCCTGAAAATTACTGGGACCTTCTGGATTTGGTCAGGCCCAGCTTCACGTACGCAAATTTCATGAAATAATGATGTTCTACATGGAGTCCTGACTTTATCAATAAGAGACCTTATCACTCCATGTTTGTAATAGAAAATTTGGGACTTGTGATAACCTGGTGTCTTATGGTCAGGCATTTCTATCTCAACCAGAACCCAGTAGAAAGATAATGCTTGTTTTTCAAGCTGAGGGAAGTACCTTTGTTGAAACAAAAATTTGATTTATTTAAAATTTCTGAAGGATTCTCCTACTGCACAGAATGATATGCCCATGTCAATTTGGAGAATGCTGTATGAAAATGACTGAGGCCTGGAACTGCTTGCATCGCAGTCGGAAGAGCCCTTCTTGCTGTACATCCTGCATGGAGTTGTTCACCTTTAGGAAGACCCACTGACTGGCTCAAAAGTAGACACACCGTAGAGAAGATATAGTCTCCAGCATTGAAAGCTGTTTATTGGTATGTTGCATCTTTTTTATTTTTTTTTACATGGTAGGAAACACAAGGTTCAGAAAAGTGTGCTTCCACCTAGGAAGGATGTGATATTGTGATGTATAATAAGAAACACATATGTGGTCTTTGTCCCAGTTTTTAGCACAGGGCTTCCAAAACCCTTGGAATTTTCCTAACTGGTGAGAGAGATAAAGATGTCTTCTGCTATGCTAATAATGAGGTAAGCTTTGGGATGTCCCTAGGTCACGTACGGTGGGGAGGGGAGAGGTGAAAGAATCCATTGACAATGGCCAATGATTTAATATCTATGCCCATTTAGTAAAGCCTCCATTAAAATGTGAAGGTATGAGATTGAGGAAGCTTCCAGATTAGTGAGCACTTGGAGATTCAGGGATAGTGGTACTTTTGAGAAGGCATGGAAACTCCACACTCTTTCCTCACACCTTGCCTCATGTATCACTGTCATCTGGCTGTTCCTGAGTTATGTCCTTTTATAATAAACCAGTAATCCAGTAAGTGAAATATGTCTCTGAGTTCTTCAACCCACTGTAGCAATTTAATTAAACCCAAGAAGGAGGGTCTTAGGAACCTCTGATTTTTATCCATTTCAGTCAAAAGCACAGGTGACAACCAGGACTTGTAATGGGCACCTCAAGGGAGTGAAAATCTTGTAGGACAGAGACCTTAAATTTAATCCATGGAGGGGGTCACTGGAAGCTCCAATCTATAGCAAGTCTATCAGGAGCATGGGTAACAATACAGGACTATGAATGACATTTGAGCATGGGGTCAGTCTTGCAGGACTGAGTCCTTATCCTGTGCAATTTGATGCTATCTTTAGGTAGAGTTTCAGAATTGAGTTGCATTGTAGGATACACTGCTATATATCATGCTAGTATCCAGAGCATAGCTTGCATGGTGGTGTGGGGGAAACCACTCCCCTTCCACATATTGGTAATTGAGTACAGAACTAGAACAAGATCTATCAACATGCCCTAAATGACTATGGGCACAGAAACAAGGCTTCTAGATTGCTGATACTTGCAGGTGCCTCATGACATTCTGTTCTTCCATATTGCAGACAGTTGTATATTTTCATGGGATAGTACAAGGCAAACTAATATGTTTTTTAGTTTTCAAGAACCTGAGATTTACACATTTAGAGACAAAATGGTGAGAATTATGTCTCCCCTGCCAAGAAAAAGCAAAATGATTCAGGATGTTTGTTCTTCTTGTGTAGGGTAGAGAAGTGGAGAAAGCATCCAACTGCTGAAAACCTACATAGGTTTTCATGGACTACACTATAAGAGTCCCATCTTAGGAATATTAGTTATAAAAGGAAGTAATCAGCTGATTATTTTCATAAAGAATAATTAACTAATATATTAAGAATAACTCATTTTCTATACTGACAAAACTAGAGAGCCAAGTTACAATTAGTTACAATTATGTAAGAATCACTGTCACCAAGTTTTTTCATGTTACCAACATGATCTGTGATCACCCCTATTATCCTGCTTCGTTGACAGTGATAACCACCCTTCTGTATATTTCATTCCCTAGCTTTCGATTTAAAAATCAATTCATCCACATTCTTTAAACATATTTTCAATAAACCTACTTTTTTATTTTTTAACATTATACACGTACTGACATCCAGTTTGTCCTCTAGATTGCTTGTGTTCTTATTCAATATTATTTTCTAACGTTCTTATGTATTCCTGCACTGATAATTTGTTTAGTAACTTATTTTTTAGTTTATTTATTTATTTATTTATTTTGAGAGAGGGAGAGAGAGAGAGTTGGAGAAAGGCAGAAAGAGAAGAGAAAGAATCCCAAGCAAGCTCCATACTATCAGCACAGAGCCTGACACGGGGGCCTAATCCCACAAACCATGAGATGGTGACCTGAGCTGAAATCAAGAGTCATTGGCTTAACTGACCAAGCCACCCAGGCACCCTGCTGCACTATTTAATTTTACAGTTTTGTAGTGTTATTTTCCCTTAATCTGCCAAATTAAATTGCCAGTTACCTGCTATTATAAGTAATGCTGCTATGAATGCTGCTTTACATGTCCCTTGGTGTACAAGTATGAGTTTTATCTAGATACATCTCTCGATGTGGCATTGATTGGGTACAGAGTATATATATATACTTTTTTTAACTTTAAAACATAATGGAATGTTTCCCAAATTTCTTGCTCATATTTATACTCTCAAAAACAGCACAAAATACCTCAGGTTTCATATATTTCCTAACACTTGTTATAATTATGTATATGTATATATAGTTATAGTTATACATACATATAGTTATATAGTTATATATATTCCTGATTTGTTATAGTCAGACATTTACACTGCTTTTGCCAACATAGTGAGGAGTCAGATATTTACATCTTTAACACATCTGGAATTATATTATTATTATTATTATATTTTGCCAATTGCATTAAGTAGGAATCTTTTCTTTTTTGAATGCATAGTATATTTTCCTCACTGCTTTTTAAAATATATATGTTTTCCATTCATTTTCGGTGCTATCCTGTAATGTATTACAATTTTATTTACATATGGATCTGTCTCTTCTAATCCTCACATGTGAATCTGACTCTCTTCTAATAATCAGCCTATATTAAACTTTCTTCATTGGCAAGTTTTTCTTCATTTAATGACATTGTTCTCTCTTAGAATATTCTTCAGGAATGACTTAGCCTTTTTCTTTTGGGTTATTCAACAAATATTTAAATCGGTTTGTTATATTCAGAATATTTTTGAAAGTTTGTTTGGAATTGTGCTGTATTTAAAGGTCAGCTTTGTAACACCTATATCTTTAAAATGTGAAACCATCTTTATAAACATAGTGTCACTATTTATATTTATTTAAAATATTTTAATGATGTTTTATAGTTTTCTTTACAAATGTTTTCTGTATCCACTGCTGGGTTATTTTTTAAGGACATTTAATATTATAAATGTTCACCACAAAATTACATCTAAATATTTTGTGAAGGGTGAGAAGATAGAACTAAGTTTTGGATCAGATTTGCATCTGAAATTCAAGAACTCAGATGAACTTTTTTATTTATTCTCATGATTTTCTGTTTTACCCTTTCCATGATTCTATTCCATCTACATTTTAAAATTTTGTTTTGTTTTTGCTTTATCTCTGTCAGCTGCACGTTCTGTTGAATTGTTTCCTAGATTTGACAACATTGAACATCATTGTCTTTTATATAATTTTAAAGTGAATACCACTAACCTTGTTTATTAGTTTTGATAAGAGCATACAAATTTAATCTTAGGTCTTCATTAAAATTATGTTTGAGCCTGCAAAAGCAATTTATCTGGCTTGTCTTGTACCATTGTTACCATAAAAGAAGATACAAAAAAGGGAAAAAAACATAGCTTCTGCAACAACAAATCTTTTGGAACAAAAATTCAAGCAACTGAATCATAATCTTTGACCATTACATTGCAAAGGAAGATGTGCCGTTAGAGGTGATTGTCCACTATTTTCAAAAGCATCATGATGTCACCTTTTTATGCCACAAATTGGCAGTGCTGCTGCTATTGCCTTTTGAGAAAGGTCAACCATTCAAAATTAATGCTCAATGGATCTCATCAACAATAATTTCTGGTGCATTTTTTAGCTTAAATTCAAGGAGTATACAGTTCAATTATTACTGAAAGGATAATTACCATGGTGATGAGTATCTTGAGAGAAAAAATAATCACTATACTTTAAGAAAATGAAGGCTTTTTATTAACTGTTTTTACTTTAATATAATAAGTCCCTTTGAAAATTATGAACTACTACCTTTTGCATTGGGAAAAATAGAAGGCTCAACATCAGAATGCTTCCTAATTATGTTATTTCTTATTGAATCTCAAGAGAAATTAAAAGACATCACAGTTACTTAATGAATCAACATATTTTTCAGTCTTCTAAGTATAAAAAAATCCACTCATGTATTTCAACAATAGAAATGACTAAATTAATAACCAATTTTCCTATAATATTAATACACTTATTAAATATATGTGTTTTATTAATTTGAATGAAGCTATTATAATAAAACATTAGCATTTTGATCCTTAAATAAATTTCATTGGTAAAAATGTTTATAATCTACGAAGCGATGAATTATGGTTCTAATTATTTATAAAATGACTTAAAGATTTATAATTTTATAGTTTAAGATATAATCAAGTCTATTTATAGTTTCATTTATTTATCTACAAATACTTGTTGAATATCTACTATATGACACACCCTGCTCTATTAACCTGGTCAATATTATAATGATTTGTGGTCCAAAAATTTTGTTACAAAACTAAAAAAGAAAAAACATATAAATAAGTAACTGAAAATGATAAATTTTGTATTAATATGTCCCGAGAATATAATGGGATGCATTTTTATAATTAAGGGCTTTATTTTACTTTTGATGTTGAAGTTTTAAAAAAAAATTAAATATCACAATAATCTTATGTAATAATATCAAGAAATGTAGAAATCTGAATCAAAAAAATGAGTATCCTCTTTATCATGTAACTCAATGATTAACAAAAATATTTAGCTTATTTAAAATTATCCTTTGAAACTCTTTTTACATTGAAGTGGGTTTTTTTTTTTTGTTGTTGTTGTTTGGTACTTACTGAGTAAATGACATGCAAAAACACAGGACTTTACCTTACATCTCATAAACTATAATGGCCCTTTGATGAGTTCAATTTATACTGAATCAAGAGATTGCAGTTATTGAAACACTAGAGTTTATTTCTTATGCACCTTCGGTGTAAAGTAATCAGAAGGACTCAAATATAACTGAATACATATATACTTTGAAAGAAGTTTACACAGATGTGTAAAATTCTTCAGAGACATTAATAAGTTAATAAAATAAAATAAATCCTTTGGATTTAGCAAAAAGCAAATCACTGATGGCATTAAAAAGAAGGCCACAGGACAAAAGGCCACAATACGGAATAGAGGGTCTCAAACTCTATGACATCTCTGCTCAAAGATATATTAACTGATCCTCCCTTCTGTGGAAAGTAATTCTAACAAAATCAATGTTTTAGCCCTTAATTGTTTATGCTTATGTAATGGAAATGAGTTCATTATAAAAGAAATAACCAAGAACATCATCAGGAGTCTAAACCTGCCTTAGCAGCTTTCATGTTTTCTGTTTTTCCTGTATTATTACAAGAGAAGTCGTCTGTGGCAGAACAGAAAAGTTTGAACCTATGAACACTAAACATTGTTAAGAAAATGATGCCATGAGCTCTTCTCCCTAGGTCTGACCAGGCCATAGATGTCATGGCTACTTTGATCAGTTACTGTGCAGAAGCAGGTGACTGCAAACACCACACCACTTATGTCAGATTAAGATCAGGAGTTTGGTGAAGTTTATAACACAAAGGTCTTCAAAAAGAAGACCAGACCTATCCCCCTTATCTCCTCATTATTCTACGGGGACATGGAAAGCCTGCCAGATATGTAGTGAGCTTTATTCGGGGAGACAACCCTATTCTGTGGCTTCCTCTTTTTAGGGACTCAGTGTGTATGTGTGTGTGTGTGTGTGTGTGTGTGTGTGTGTGTGTGTGTGGCCTTACCCAAGAATGAGAAATATCAATTCAGGTGCCAAAGGCTGGATTCAACACAGCTCTTCAGATGAGTGCTGAGAAACACAATTTTCCCAGAACATGATGACCTTAGGACTTAGGGAAAGATTCAACCCACTGGTTGATCAACTGGATATTAATTTGCAGAAAACAAAATACAAGAAGAAAAGAAAAAGGGAAAGCAATACAAGAAGGAGAGAAAATGAGAGAGAAGGAAGGAAGAAGGTAGGGAAGGAGAAAGGAAAATGATGTCAAACCATATACTCAAATCAAGGGAAAAGTGATAGACCTGAAGAAAAATTTAATTTAAAAATTCTGGAACAAAATACAGGAGGAAATAGTTTCACCTTTAGTTAGGAGCATTTCTCTTAAATATTGCACAAAAAGCACAAACACATAAGTAAAAGTTAATAAGTTGTACTTAAAAGTATAATTTGTTTTCAAAAAGACACTATAAAATATATTCTAGTAAAAATATATACTATATAATATATAGCATATATAACATATTATATAAAGTATGTATAATATATTTTTATAAAAATATAGCCAAGCTACAAACTAGAAAAGAAATATTGGCAAAGGGCATACCTGTTTAGGGATTTGTATCCAGAATATATAAAGAATTCTTATCACTCAATAACAATAAAACAAGCAACCAAATAACAGAATAAGCAAAAGATTTTCACAGATATTTCATCAAAGAAAAAATAAAGGTAGAAATATGCTCATGAAAGTGTTCAAAATTATTTGGCATTAAGGAAACTTAAAATCAAAATGAGAAACATACCCATAACTATTAAAATAGCTAAAACTTTAAAAAAGAAAAAGAAAACCCAGGAAGAACATGCCAGGTGCTGGAGAATATTTTAAGCACCACAAATTCTCAGATGTTTTTGGTGGCAATAAAAAGCAACATAATGATTTTGTTAAAGTTTCTCAGTCTTCTAAATAGCTTACACTTACTCTAGATCCTAGAAATTTTATTACTTACTCAGAATAAAAACATAGGTCCACAGGAAGAGGAGTTTTATACATGATTGACCTAAATTGGAAACGGACTCAATGGCCATCACTGATGATACATATATAGAAGGGACTAGCTTAGTGACATGAGGGGGAAACCAGTAAAAGTAGCAACATTGTTGAATCTCAAGTTACAATGAAGGACAGAAGCCAAGTCTACATGCTATGGTTGGTTTGCAAATTGGGCCCAAGCAGAGATGGCAAAGGGAGAACTAAGAAGGAGGCAGAGCACTCCAGATTGGTGGCGGGTTTAATAAGCAAGGCAAGTAGGTTGCTTCACCTGCTCACCAGAACCTTAAAAATTTATATAGAGGTCTTACTTGGATTTAGTGGATTTAATCATGTTTTCGGTCCAGAAGATCTCAATAGCACCTTACTCTCTCAAGGCTACATCCTTGACATGGCTGCTAACATTGGAGTAATGGCAGAACACACATTTCAAGGACAGGAGAGGAGTAAGGAGCTTATGATTGCCTAGGTTCAGGTTCAGGTCACATCCTCTCAATGACCTACTCCAGCATGATTCTATTTAGATCACATCTGGCAGAGGGCAAAAGCATGACATAAATCTCATCAATGGTTTCCCCTTGGTTGTCAGAGATTGGGGATGGGGATGGAATTGACTATCAAAGGGCATGATGGAATGCATTAGACTGGTGGCAATATCCTGTTTTGACTGTGCTGGTGGTTGCAAGACTTTTTTTGTAGAAACTCATGAAACTGTGCACCTAAACATGGTGATAATTTACTGTAGGAAAACTGTGGTCAGCAAACCTGACTTTAAAAAGCTCACAGCTTCCAGGGACGCTTGGGTGGCTCAGCCAGTTAAGTGCCCAACTTAAGCTCAGGTCACAATCTCATGGTTCATGGGCGCAAACCCCACACTGGGCTCTGTGGTGACAGCTCAGAGCCTGGAGCTTGCTTCGGATTCTGTGTCTCCCTCTCTCTGCCCTTCCCCTTCTCATGTTCTGTCTGTCTGTCTCTCTCAAATAAATAACTAAATAAAATATCAAAAATTTAAAAAGCTTCCAGCTCAATGTTTTACCATTTTTAACCACGTTTTAAGTTGAAAGATTCTTTTAATCATTCTTTCTGTTTCTTCTTCAGTGAATCTCAAAAATTTAGTTGTAATCTCTTGTTCAATAAATTTAATATTGTTTTTTGATCTTTAAGTTTGGTTGAATATTGATCTCTTCTCTGTTCATAACATTCTCTCTTTCCCTTGCTTCCATGTTAACCCAAATATATTTTAAATAAATATTATGGGGTCACCAGGGTGGCTCAGCTGGTTAAGCATCTGACTTTGGTTCAGGTCATGATCTCAAGGTTAATGGCAAGCCCCACATCAGGATCTCTGTTGTCAGCACAGAGTCTGCTTCAGATCCTCTGTCTCCTTCTCTCTCTTCCCCTCCCCGGCTCTTTCTCAGAAATAAATAAATATTAGACAAATAAATACATAATAAATATTATATATTTGTTAGTGATCAGTTAGAATATAGTTTTTAATGGCATAAGGATGACATATTTACAAATCAAGTCATGTATTCAAGCAATATATTACATGATGCTAGGAACCTTTTTTAGAAGTGCTCTCCCTGCTCTGATGATTGGAAGACTGTATTTACTGGAATATACATGCAACATATGTGAGCAACATATATGTGTATGTATGTACGTATGTATTTTTATAATGTTCTAAATGACTATGATGAAAAGGAACAAATAAGAAAGCTAGGGACCTGGGTATTCTTTATGTTGAAAATTGTGATCAAATTGATCCTCCCACTTTTTAACAGTTTGTCTACTGAAAAGTCATTTCATTGCAGCTGAAACTTCAGCTGCAAAATGTGTAAAATAATAATGTGAACCTCAAAGACTGGTGTAGAGGACTAATTAGGAATTTAAGTGGACAAATGTAATGTATTATAAGTTCTCTATGCAAATAGACTCTGTGCATATGGGTGCCCAGTGTATTTGTTTGACACCTTATTTTATTTATAGTTAGGACTGGAAAATCTGTTTTTTACAACCATTCTAGGATCAGAATCACAGAGCACAAATGCAGAAAGCCAACACAATTATAAAATCATTTTAAAAAGTTAGGTTTTCTCATTTATTGTCTTATTTGCTCAGGGCATAGTGATTCTATAAACATTGTACAATGGATTTAGTTTCTCATTATCATGAGATTCACTCAATGAGAGTTGAGTTGAAGGATAAAACTTGCTTAAAGGGAAAAAGTGTGTGTGTGCATGCATGTGAGTGCACATACACACACACAAATACATACATGTACACACAAAGAGAAAAGAAAAGAATAATAATTATTCCAATTAATAAAAGGGAAGCGAATAATAATAAGTTGGTAGTGAACCATGAACCCATTTAGAATAAGCTACCAATACATAGAGTAAGGAAACATAAATGCCCAATTAAAATCAATTTTTTGGCAAATGGCAATTTTTCAATTTCATTAAATTCCAGTGTAGTTACCATACAGTTATAATACAGTGATTCATCAGTTATTTTGGCAAGACTTTAAAATAACATAGAGATGAATAAGTACTTGGTGATGAAAGGCCCCACATAATGTTTGATTCTATATACCTGCTTGTGATCATAGTGTGTTCTCCTTTGAGACTGCAGTTTCTGCATTTAGAGGATTGACTAGCAATTAAAACTCATCATCTGGTTCCAATGGTTACCCATTTCTCTTTATGAAAACAACATAAAAGCATCAAAATGTGGATCTTACAGAAGGTGTTTTAAATTTTAATAAATAGTTAATTCAAATTTGGATTGCATTGCATTACATTTTAAAGATCAAAATTTTCTACTTTTAATGTTTAAGCTTCAACTGAGAACTCCTAACAAAAATGAAAATACTACACTATGCAGGTAAGACATGAGGAAATAATTTACCAGGATTTGGCACTACTATGCACTGAGGTGGGCAAACAGCATGTCTGCTACTATAGGACGCTAACTCAGAGTGTACTTTGTAACAAGAACAGTTGTTTGATTCAGTTTTATTTTTTCTTTTAATTTTTTTAATGTTTACTTATTTTGAGAGAGAGAGAGAGAGAGATCAGGGGAGCAACAGAGAGAGCTGAAGACACAGAATCTGAAGGAGCTCCAGGCTTTCCGCTGTCAGCCCGCCCTACAGAGGGTTCCAACCCACAAACCATGAAATAATGACCTGAGCTGAAGTCAGGCCCTTAACCAAATGAATCCTCCTATACCCTTTGATTCACTTTTAAAACACAACAAAATCCTTCATAAACTTTTATGAGAGGTGACAACATATTGGTTGTTTGAATGGTCACTATATTTGCTCGTTGGGGTAGACAAGCTTGCTTTCTGGGAGTTAACGAATGAATTTTGGTATTGAGAAATACTCAGAGTGCTCCTGAGTGGGAAAAAAAAAAATACATCTGAGTTAAACTCACGTGAATGTTCACAAAATTAGAGAGCTTTCAGCAAGGTTATAGTTATCAGTTGAATTTGGATATTAGCTAGAATGAAAGAATACACCAACACAGACTGTGTTTGCAGAAACTGAATGGGATTTTGGCATTAATGAGTTCATATAGACAATTGCTCATAGAGCTTATCTATTTGTCCTCCAGTTTTCCACTTCCTGGATCACTCTGTTTACTGCGCTGTTTTAACCCAGGTTGTTTTTCTTCCCCCAGGCAAAAAACCTCATTCACGTTTCTATTCCCCATAAACAAGGAGAAGACAATATTGACACCTAATCCAACTTTAAACAAACTGTATCTATAACACATGGGCAGCAAAAACGATACTTCGATGACTGAGTTCATCCTTTTGGGATTAGCAGACACTGTGGAGCTACAGGCCGTCCTCTTTTTGCTTTTCTTTGTGATTTACACACTGACAGTTATGGGGAATGTTGGGATGATCCTGTTAATCAGCACTGACTCCCGACTTCACACACCCATGTATTTCTTCCTGGCTAACCTGTCCTTCGTGGATGTTTGTTACTCCTCCACCATCACCCCAAAGATGCTGGTAGACTTATTATCAGAGAAGAAAACCATCTCCTTTGCCGGCTGCTTCCTGCAGCTGTACTTCTTTATCGCCTTGGCCACAACCGAATGCATCCTCTTTGGCTTAATGG
>PJEM01020279.1:0-13878 GCA_004023845.1 Helogale parvula
GACTGGGAAGATGAGAAAGCTCTGGAGATGGATGGCGGGGTGGACAGCACGAGCTTACAAGTGTGTGTAATTCGCTGAATTCTGCGTGTTTAAAGGTTAATTTTGTATTTGCGACTTTACTGACTTAGTTGATTCGATCTCACAAGTTTTGGTGGCCTCTTTAGGGATTTTCTACCTACAAAATCATGTCACCTGCAAATAAAGATAGTTTTATTTCTTCCTTTCCAATGCTGATGCTTTTTTTTCTTATTTGATGGCTCTGATGAGGAGTTCCAGAGGCGGGCTGAGGAGGGGCAGTGAGAGTGGACACCTTGTCTCGTGCCCAGTCCTCCAGGAGGGCTTCCAGCCTCCAGCACTGAGTATGATGGGAATAACCCATGATGCAGCACAAACACATATGCAGTATGTATCCGAATATATGTGCCGTATGTATCCGAATATATATGCAGTATGTATCCGAATATATGTGCCATATGTATCCGAATATATGCGCCGTATGTATCCGAATAAAGTGCCGTATGTATCCGAATATATGTGCCATATGTATCCGAATATATATGCCGTATGTATCCGAATATATGTGCAGTTGTATCCAAATATATGTGCCGTATGTATCCGAATATATGTGCCGTATGTATCCGAATAAAGTGCCGTATGTATCCGAATATATGTGCCATATGTATTCGAATATATATGCAGTATGTATCTGAATATATGTGCAGTTGTATCCAAATATATGTGACAATGTAAGGACGCAGGTCTGAATCAAACTGACTCCATGACAGGCTTCGAGTTTTCCCTCTGACATTGGAGTCCTAAGTGCCGGTTTCTCAGAATCATTAGACAATAAAAGGGCACAGAGTGCTCAACCAGGGACCACCCTAGTAACACCCAATCAGAAGCGGCCAGCTAAAATGCTTAACATTCCTAAGGGCAGGCCTAGAGATAGAAGCTATAGATAATCACTTATTCCTTAAGGCTAGGGGTCCTGGGTCCTGGGTCCTGGGTCCACTCTGTAATTGGTTGATACTCTACATGTTGTGATTGGGTCCCACCAAAAGTAACGAACACTCTGGACAATGTGTATGGCTAAAGTTACTGCCAATGATGTTAGGCGATAATGATTGGACCCCTGTACCTGTGTCACAATTTCCTGTAACTCCCCCTTCCCAAGCCCACAAAAGCCCTACCCGCCTTTGTTCGGGCTCTCAGCACGGATCCACTGCGCTGGTGAGGTCTGTGAGCCTGAGTTTAGGCCTGGCCAGCCTAAGTCCATAATAAAGCCCTTTGCTTTTGCATTGGTGACTCAGTCTCCCTGGCGGTCTCTGGTTTTGGGGGATGATATTGAAATCTGGGCACAACACCGTATGTATCTGAATATATGTGCAGTATGTATCCGAATGTATATGCAGTATATATCGAAGGAAAAGAAATCACTAGGCCAAGGAGGCATCTGCATCTCTCCCTTCATAGCAGCCTTACCCACAATAGCCAAAACATGGAAGGAAACTAAATGTCCACCGGCAGATGAGTGGAAAAAGGAACTGTGGGGGGATCAGCCATGGAAAAGAAGCAAATCCTGTCGTCTGTGACAACAGGGATGGACCTGGAGGGCATCATGCTAAGTGAAATACATCAGGCTGAAAAAGAAAAATACTGTGTGATCTCACATGTGGATCTAAAAAAAAAAAAAAACAGGAAAGAAAAAGTGAGATGCATGAAACAGAGATCAAATCTGTGGTTAGGGAGGGAGTTGGGGGTGGGGGCAGATTGGAGGAAGGTGGTCAGAAGGTTTGGACTTCCAGCCTGAAGATAAGTGAGTCCTAGGGTGTGACACGCAATGTGAGGACTACACAGACTATACAGCGTATCTGAGGGCTGATGAGAGAAAGATCCTAAAAGTTCCCATCGCAAGAAAAAAACATTTTCTTTCTTTTTTTTTTTGTATCTCTATGAAACGACGATGCTAAACTTATTACGGTGATCATTTCACAATATATACATATGTCGAGCCATTATGGTGTGCCCCTTAAACTTATACAGGGCTGTAGGTCAATTATATCTCAATAAGACTGAAAGAAAAACAGAAAATACAAAGGAGTTTTAGTGACAGTTGTTCTTTTAAGATGAACAGTGAGTAAGGAATGTTTTAAAAATAGGGGCGCCTGGGAGGCTCAGTCCGTTAAAAGTCTGACTTCGGCTCAGGTCAAGATCTCCCAGTTTGTGGGTTCGAGCCCCGCGTCAGGATCTGTGCTGACAGCTCAGAGCCTGGAGCCTGTCTTCCAATTCTGTGTCTCCCTCTCTCTCTGACCCTACCCTGCTCATGCTGTCTCTGTCTCAAAAATAGATGAACATTAAAATTTTTAAAAACTAAAAAAATTCTAAAAATAGAAGTAAACAAAATGATTACTTTCATATTATTTTCATATTTTACCTGGATAAACTTTTAAGAGAAAAGCCACACCCCTTAAAAAGAGTCGCTGGGTGTGCCTTGGCAGAGGAGTAGGTTGGAGTCTGAGGAAGATACACTGAGCAACGGTGGGCGAGTGTGTCTGTCTCCTGGCCGCTGAGATTCTGCCTTCCCCCCTAAAGCTGGTGAGAGATATTCCGAACCTCCAAACCCGAGTCAGAAGAACCCCAGTGCGTGCTCTGCAGGGGTCATGGGCTGAAATGATTGAGATCTGGTAAGTCTTTCATCGAAAAAAACGAAGAGACGTTCACATTCTCTTCACACGCATAAAATTTCCCTCCAAATGGTCCAGGGGAACTGGCTGGGGGGCGGGGGAGCAGGTGCACAGCCCAGTGGGGCCCCGGAGGGAGGTGCCCCTGGGAGCCCAGGAGCCCGGCGCTGTCACCAAGCCGGAGAGGACCTCTCTGAGAACAGTCCCGGCCCCGTTTCTAGTCCCTGCTCTCTTTCCTTTCTCTTTCACTATCTCGCCTCCCTGCTCTTCAGGACCCTCTTGGAGTCACCAAATTTTGTGAATGACCCCAACTGCCCCAAAGCATTTTTGAGTCAAATGCAAATATACACACAGCAGGGCGGCCCCTCCCGGGGCACCTGCTGTGGCTGTGTGCTGCCCCCAGGCCCTCCGTCAAGTACCCCCCACGCCCTGCTTCTCAGCATCTTCTAGAGGTGGGTGGACACAGGTTCAAGGTCGTCGGGGTGGCCGCAGACAGGAGGTTCCAAGACGACTGCTCTGAAGTGAGCTTTGCCTCCTGCTGTTAGATTCCCACCTGCCCTCTCGTTTGCCCACGCGCTGACTTAGGTTAAGAGTCTGAGGCTGTCCCTGTCCCTTCGGGGAGTTTTGGGGTGAACACTAGAGGTCAGCTCGGCCGGCAACAATGGAAAGAAACAAATCAACGATGTCCAGGAACGTGTGTCTCAGGGAATGGTGGGCGCGCCCTCTAGTGGCCACTAGGATGCATGCAGCGGAGCTTGTCCAAGGTCCCCCCGCCCCGGGCTGGGGGGGTAAGGCCGGGTGGGGCAGGCGCGGGGAGATGAAGGGGCCTGATTTGCAGGGAGTATCTGATATTTGGGAGGGTGGAGGTGGAGACTGCCCAAGGGCAGCACCCAGGCAGCGGATCCCTTTGGGGAAATTCACCCAATTTGCCATTCAAGCCAACATGCGTCCGTCTTTCTTTCCATGTATAACCAGCATTTCCTTTCTGCTTCCATTTTCTGCTGTTTTAGGTATGAGTGTAAGCTTCCCCAAAACTTTTGCAAAGCATCGCAGGGATAATAAAGATTAAAATACAAATCCTCATAATGTAAAACAGTCTGGCAGTTCCTCAAAAAGCCCACCTGGGGGCGCCTGGGGAGTTCAGTCCGTTAAGCGTCGGGTGTCAGCCTTCGGCTCAGGTTCTCACAGTTCCTGGGTTCGAGCCCCGCATCGGGCTCTGTGCTGACGCCTCAGAGCCTGGAGCCTGCTTCAGATTCTGTGTCTCCCTCTCTCTCTGACCCTCCCCTGCTCGCGCTCTCAAAAATAAAAACATTAAAAAAAATTTTTTTTAAGCCCGCCCCAGGGCGCACACCCTGGAAGCGTTGCAGCCCCAACAGCCGGGAAGCGGAAACAACCCAAACGTCACGGACTGAGGAACCCGCGAGCAAACCGTACCGCTTCCGTGCCATGGGCGAGTAAGAGGGGTGACCTGCTGATGTGTGCTGCACCCCCAACCGTGGGCACAGTGCTCCGGGAAGGACGCCAGACCCGAAGTGCCACCGAGGGCGCGCTTCCATTTACAAAGAAATGAGCGGAGGGCGCCTGGGGGGCTCAGTCGGCTAAGCATCTGACTCCGGCTCAGGTCGTGATCTTACAGTTTGCGGGACTGAACCCGGAGTAGGGCTCTGCCCCCCGACAGCGTGGAGCCTGCTTGGGATTCTCTCTCTCCCTGTCTCTCTCTCTCTCTCTCTGCCCCTCCCATATGTGTGTGTGTGTCTCTTTCCAAATAAGTAAACTTTAGAAGAAAGGAAGGAAGGAAGCAAGAAAGACGAACAGAAGAGAAACAGGAGGCAGATTAGTGGCTGCCGGAGGCTGGGGAGTGGGGGCTGGGGGGTCCACTAATGGGTATGAGGTTTCTTTGGTGATAGAAACGTTCTGGAACTGGATGGTGGTGATGGCTGCACAAACCTGGGAGTTCACTAAAAACCACTGAGGCGAATTTAGGGCACGTAAACCGCATCTCCATGAAAAATGCAGTTCTCCCCATGGGGCCGCCTGGCTCAGGGCCTACCGCGCAGCCGCAGCCGATGCCCAGAGGCATTCAGTGAACCCTCCCCCACCCCCCGCACCCGGGCAGGTGGAAAAATAACCTATTTTACAGCAAGAACCCAGCCCCCCATGGCCGGAAACACGGGCGGGTTAGGGAGCACGTTCTGCATCCCCTCAGGCCCGGCCTGCACGCCTCTGGCTCCGGTCCCCTCGCTGAGCCCCTGCTTGTCATCAGAGACCACCTGGTGGCAGACGGGTCCCCTCCCTGGCCACGCTCCCTCTTGATGCTGATGGCACTAGACTTGGGAACCTTCCGCCTTCTCAACAGCCAGTTGCTTCTTTTGATGGAGTCTGCGGGTCGGGCCCTGAGGTGCCCCTCTGGTGGCCGCAAAGTGGGAACAGAGTCCCCACACTTCTGGCAGAGACCCTCAACTCCGGAAGGAGGGGGCGGGGAAGGGTCTGCAGCTGAAGCCGCGGAGAGCAAGGACCCAGCGTCTGAAGCTTCGGCTTGTAAAAGTGAGTTCTGTGCTGTGCCCTCCTTGTGCTCCTAGAACCGGAGTGTCCCCTGGAGGGGGAGGGTCGTGCACGGCCAGTGTGACCGAGTGGGGCCCCGCTCCCCCTCCCGCTGCTCTGGATGTGGCAGAGGTCCGTACCACGGGCTCCGGGTCAGGGACAGTGGGCAGCTCTGTGACCACGCCCCCAGTTGACGTGGGACGCGCCCTTTCTGTTTCTGGTCCTAGAATCCTTGTCAGCAGCGGTCCCTTTCACTCTCACAGAATCCCGTTCGCTCGATCTAGACTCCCCGGGGGGACCCTCCTCGGTGGCTCATGGGAGGCCCAGGGGCCTGGGGGAACGTTCTTCCCGGGCGTGTCTGCCAGGGTGTCTCAGGAGAGATCGGGGTTTGAGTCCGAAGACTCGGTGTGGACGGCCACCCGTGTGGCGGGCACCCACCGTCTGCCGGGGTCCTGGAGGGACCAGGTGGAGGAAGAGGGGCTCCTTCTCGGTGCGGCCTCTCGGGTCCTGGGACATCCGCGTCCTTGGCTCTTGGGGTTTGGGACGCAAACTTGGATTCTACCTTCCGCACCCCCCTCCCGTCATCGGGCTTTTGGGCTGAGTGACAGCACGGGCTCTCCCCGGGCGCCCGGAGCGGATCCCAGGACTGCCTGGTCTCCCAGTTACACGGGTCCATTTTCTGTAATGAATCTCCTCGTATAAACGCGCGCGCACACAGACTCACGCGCGCGCGCGCACTCCCCGGTTCTGTTTGTCCAGAGAACCTTAACGAGGACGGGTTTCCGCACTGACCGTTGTTCTAAAGCAACAGAATATTAAGGACAAGCTTTCCGTCTTGGCTCTGGGTTTCTGGAACCGACTCTCTGGTCTGATTCCAGCCAAGACGCCAAGGGCTGTTCTTCCCGTAGCAAAGAGCCTGGAGGTCACGGGGTGCGGTGTTTACAGACATGCACAAAACCCCTGCACTGGACACACCTCCCACCAAGCCCTCTGAGAAACAGCGGGGCTCCGGGACTCTGCCTGTGGCTCTTCTGAACGTTTGGGGGGAAAGTAGAGAATAGAGTGATGTCAGTTGGTTGCTGTTAATGCCCCTGGGCCAAGCGGTGGGAGAGGCTGGTGAGGCCCCGGGCTGGGGCTCCTGGCTCAAGGGCCAATTCTGTGACTGGACTGACAGCTTCCAGGTCTGCCCCGAAGGAGAACCTTACTTCCTGTAGCCTCAGGGGCTGAAACTATTGAAATCAAGTTTAAAGATCCATCCAGCCTTGAGGGGTGCGTCTGGTCCAGGGAAGGCACCCATTGCAAAGAAGAGGACCCTGCAAGTTGGGAAGAGGCAGGGCACAGGCTCTCAGTGTGGGGGTGGGGGCAGGGCAGGCATGCCCTGGGCTCTGGGACCAGAAGACCTTGTGTGAGAGACTGTCTTTTGGCCCTCTGTGCCTCTGGATTTTTTCTTAATTTTTTTTAATGTTTTTTATTTAGTTTTGAGAGACAGAGAGACAGCGCGTGCAGGGGAGAGTCAGAGAGAGAGGGAGACATAGAATCCAAAGCAGCTCCAGGCTCTGAGCTAGCTGGCAGCACAGATCTTGAAGTGGGGCTCGAACCCACAAACCGTGAGATCCCAACCTGAGCTGAAGTTGGATGTTCAACCGAAGGAGCCCCCCAGGCACCCCTGTGTCTCTGGATTGTGATTCATGCCTCTCTCTCTGTCTCTGTCTCTCCCTGCACGTCTGATTTTGCTCTGCAGTTTCCCGGATCTGGCTGCCTCTCCTTCCCTACGTGCCCTCTTTCTCTGGGCTGATGTGATAGGAAAGCCCTGACCTCACATAACCCCTCCGCCCTGTCACCAGCCCAGGTCGGGGCCAGGTGGGTGAGGCCATGTTCTCCGACTCTGCCTGAGGTGTTTGGACAGACGTCAGATGCATCTGAGTAGAGGGGTTGAGGTTCAGAGCCCGGGACTCAGCAGGGGAGGGGAGGGGGTCCCTTGTCACCTCTTGATACCGGGGGCCCCAGGGCCTGTTGGCCCTGTGTTGCCCCAGCCCGGCCCCGAGGCCTCCAGGAGGGAGGGCAAGACACTCCTGGGAGCCAAGCCTGTCCCGACTCTGGACACGTCACGACACCCAGATCTGATTCCCTCTGGGACCGTAGACGGTTGGTAGCGTTGAGACTGCAGTGTTTCATCAAATTATTTCTAAAGACAGAAGCTGAGAGGCCCCGCCCCCTGGACGTTCCCCCCGCCCCAGGACATTGGTCTCAGTCTTCAAAAACTCCTGTACATCTTCTAGTCTATTCCACATTCTAGCCTTATTGATTTCGCTAAAGGATAATTTTTTCATATGCAAATATAAACAAGCAGGTGTCAGAGATGTAACTGGTCAGTGAGGAATGGAGAAGCCAGGAAGGAGCTCCAAACCCATTCGAAGGAGAGTCCAGGGAGCAGGCGGTCAGGACGAGGCCGTGAGCCTGCTCCGTGAGCACGCGCTGGCTTCCCGAGGGCCGGGGCTCCCCGCCCGGGGGCCTCCTGAGCTTCTGCGCCGCAGGAGTGATTTACAGCCACATTTGCTTTCCGCATTTGATGGGGTCGTAAAATAGCTCAAAGACAACGAAAGGCACAGAAATCCCCGAAACCGGACGACCCGGCTGGCGGGCTGGAGATCTAGCCTCCCGCTGAGGGGACACAGTCCGTGTCCACAATTTTCCTTCACGGTCTTGACCTCGAGTGTTTGGCGTCTCCCGCCGTTACCCACAAAGCTTGCGTGAGGTGCTCCCTCTACCCCGGGGGCTGCAGAACCCGACTTCCCAGCGAGGGCCGGCCGCAGCGGCGTGGACGGGCCCTGGGCCGTGGGCAGCCTCGTTCCTGCCGGCCCGGATTCCCTCCATCTCATGGTTCCCTCCCGCACCGCTGCTCTGTTTTCTTCTTCTCCAGTGTCTTTAAAAATGGTGTTAGAGTACACACGACATAAAATGTCCCATCTCCACGGTCTCTCGAGGCCCACGTCGGCGGTGGTAGCGCACCCACACTGTGGGCTGGCCATCACCACCCTCCGTCACCATCCTTCCCAACTGACACTCCTTGCCCTTGAAACAGAGACCTCCTCCCCTCCCCCAGCCCGCGGTGCCACCGCCCACTTCCCAGGGGCCAGGGCTGCCACCCGCCCACCAGCAGGGCCTGGGCCCCTGGGCTCCCTCTGTCTCCCCAGCCCAGCCTTGGGCTTCCCACCCTCCCGAGTCTCTGGGCTCGGCCGGGCCCCCAGCGGCCAATGCCCTCGGGCAAATACTGCTGGTCCCTGTGTCCTGGCCACACAGACGCCCCCTGCCCGGCCCTGGGAGAGCGGGCAGGGAAGGCAGTGGCTCCCGCATCTATGAGCAAGCTGGGCCAGGAGGTCAGGGAGGGGACCCCAATTAACGGCCAGTGGGACATTCGTGCAGGCGGGACACAGAACTCAGGGGGACAGAAGGCAGCGGAGAGGGAGGCGGAAGGCGGCCTGGAGGAGAAAGAGAATAAAATGTACAGAAAGGAGAGAAAGCACATCTGGGAAACAATAGCATCCGGGTCACTTGCTGTCCCCCCAAGACGAGTTTCTTTTTAGGTCCCCAAGTTGTGACTCTTGGATCATGAGGTCTCCCTCTGGTGGTCATGGGCAGGATTGCAGCTGAGAGTGTCAATTTTCCCCCGGAGAAATTACTGGGCTATAAAATTCAGGTGCAATACATGTATTTTTTTCATCTATTTTTCATTTTAGAGATGAGAGAGCGAGCATGAATGGGGGAGAATAGCAGAAGGGGAGACAAGGAGATAGAGATACAGAGAGAGAGAGAGACAGAGACAGAGAGAGACAGGGAGAGAGAGAGAGAATGAGAATCCCAAGCCGACTCCATGCTCAGCACGGAGCCCAGTGTGGGGCTTGATCCCATGACCCTGGGATCATGACCTGAGCTGAGATCAAGAGCCGGACGCTCAATCAACTGAGCCGCCCACGTGCCCCATAAACATATTTTTCAAAACTGCTTTATCTTGCACACGTTATCTGAATTCCAGAATTAACCCACAATGTGACCATGTTTGTTTTAACACAGAACCCTGTTTATTTTTGTTCTGTGTGGGTAAAACTCCGTGCTGCCCTGTGGCTCCTGAAGGTCCCTTCGGGTGCGGGCTCTGCTGTGTGACCAGGAGCTCCCAGAGCTCAATCCCCGGCCCTTCTCCCGGAAACAGAGGGAGGACTCAGCATGGAGGCCGTTGGACGAAACCCGGCACTCGGCCAAGTTTGACCTGCAGAGAAACACGAAATACTTTTTCAGCCGATGTCCCAAACCGCACATGGGATGAGCACAGAGATAAAAACCATCAAATCCTGAGGGACCATCATTGTCCAGCCCCAGCTCGGCGGGGAGGCTGTTCCAACGGGCGCTGAGCCCCCGGATGCCGTTCGCTTACAGATCCTGTGAGTTTTGTTTTCTTTTATTTTATTTTACTTTACTTTATTTTATTTTATGTTTCTCTATTTTGAGAGAGAGAAAGAGAGAGAGAGAGAGAGAGAGAGAAAGCGCACGTGGAGCAGGGGTAGAGAGAGAGAGAGAATCCCAAGCAGGCTCTGCCCTGACAGATGTGGGGCTCGATCCCATGAACCATGAGATCATGACCTGAGCCGGATGGAGGGTCGGACACTTAACCCACTGAGCCCCCAGGCGCCCCAGAGCCTGTCAGTGGCAAGGCACGTTGCCAGGCTCGTGGAGGATCCCCAGGGGCCCGAGTTCTGCCAGATGAGACTGGAAGTGGGGCCGGGGTCTGCAGGAGTGTGGTGCTGACCTCCAGCCCTGGCACAGCCGTCTCCGGGCAGGGGCACTGAGGCCGCGGGCCCTCCCGGGGGAGATGGGGGGTGGGGAGGTGCCCGTCACCACCGGGCCGGGGAGCTCAGCGAGTCGTGTGTGTGGACAGCCGCTGCAGCGGGCGGGGACGAGGGACGTCGCTCTGGGAGCACGTGTGGGGGCTCGCCTCCGCTGCCCACGGCCGTCCTGCAGGTCTCTGGGCGAGACCAGCTGGGCGCTCCCGCCTCCCCTGCCCTGGAGGCCGGATGACGAGCTGCCACCACTTCCCCGGGGACGGCACAACCTCGGGGTGCGGGGCGGGACTTCACATCCAGAACGCAGGTGATGCGCCATCAGTGTCAACCTCTGTGCTGAGTTCAGGGACTGTCACCGTGTCGGTGACTGAGCTCAGCCGACACCACCTGCGTCTCCACAGCCAGAAACAACGACTTTCCGATCTGGGGATGGGTCGGACGGGGACAGTGGTGACACGTGGTACTTTCAGCCTGGGATGTACCTTGTCACCTTCTACGTCCCAGGGCCTGTTTGGATCCCCCCAGCCGGGCTGGAAGCCGAGGCAGACTCCGCCCCCGTCTGCAGCGAGTCCTGGCCTGTCGGGGCTCCAGTGACCGAGGGTTGGATTGAGGGGACACACCCCACATCACGACTCCAGTCTTTGCTGCGGGGTCCCCCCCCCCCGCATTCCGGCAGTGATGTCCAGGCCACCAGAGGCCAACGTGTCGGTGCCTAACACACAGGCGGCCGTGGGAGCCTCGATCACTGCCCTGCCCCCGCCAGGGCCTCAGCCTCTGTCCATCAGGGGTCATCGCGTTCGCCCCCCAACACCCCCAGTGTCGTGCTTTTTTAAGTTTATTTTATTTATTTTGAAAGAGGAAGACAGAGAGAGAGAGAGAGAGAGAGAGAGCAGGGCAATTAGAGAGGAAGACAGAGAATCCCAAGCAGGCTCTGCACTGTCACCTCAAAGCCCAAGATGTCATCACTTAGACCGACCCTAACGGGGGCCTGGAAATGCTGTCACGTGAGCACCAGGACCCGAGACCCCAGAAGAGTCTGAAGTCCCTCATTTCCATCCCTGTGAGAGTGAGGGGCCGCCAGCCCTTCTCTGTGTCGCTGTGACCCCGAGACATCTGGGTCTGCGACGTCCCCTCGGCAAACCCCCAGGCCACCCCGCCTGCAGCGCGTCCCCTGGCTGTGGACCCCGTCTGTTCAGTGACCGCGGCGGCAGTGGCCTCACGTAGAGTAAGAGCCGACCTCTGCGGGAGGCCCCCAAGTTCCGGCCAGCGCGGCCTGTGACCCCTGGGCCACCGCGGCAGAACCCGGGGACGGGGACCCGTGTGCTCCCACCGAGCCTCGGTGTGCTCTGCCAGTGATGTCACTGCCAACGTCACTGCTGACGTCACTCACGGCACCAAAGTGACTCCAGAGCAGCGGCCAGGACGCTTCGGCTTCTGCGGCCCACGTGCAAGTGGCCACGGCCGCCGGCGCAGTGACGTGCGGAGACCCCAGGTCCCTCCCAGGAGCTGACGCGGGGCCATCGGCTCCCTCTTGTGCCGCCTGCCCTCCCCCCGGGGGACAGCCAAGCAGCGGCTGGCCCAGCAGAACCCAGGCGCACACGCGGCGTCCCACACGGGGACAGATGTCCCGCACCGGGGACGTGAGGACTCCGCCTCCCCGCGAGGAGCCGCTCCGGGCCCGTCCCCATCCCCACGTGGCCGAGGGGGAGTCGGAAGTCTGCACCCGACGCGGCCTCTCCCGACCGTCACCAGGGGCCGGCGTCCCCACGGGAACGAACCCCGGAGAAGTGAGGACGGGGTCTCGGAGAGCTGCGTCACTCGAGATAGACAAAAGCTGAGGCCGCCCGACAGCCACCGACGGGTGACTGCATAGGCGAATGTGGTGTAGACGCGCACCGGCAGGTCAGCCAGCCTAGGAAGGAAGGAGCCCTCTGAACTTCGGGGCTGAGTCACGGGGCGTCAGGCTAACAGGGCCCCCCGGGGGGGGGAGGGCGTCCCCCCCCAGAACGGGCAGCGGGGCCGCCGGGGGCTGAGTTTGGGGGGACACACGTCCAGTCCAGTTTCTCTCGGGGTGAAACGTTCTAGAGGCGCACACTACGGTGCGCGAGGGTGGTCAGTCTGGTGTGTTTCTGTCACGATCAGTAAGGAGGGGCCCATTGTTTATGGTCCTGAAACTGCCGGGTCCAGTCCCCAGGGTCTGACTCGTGACTTGGGTGCCGCGTTCTAGGGCGCTGCCTGACCACGTCCAAACCGGTGAGAATGGCGGGTCCCGGGGCCACCAGGGGATTGAAGGCGGGGCAGGAGTTAGGGCGGCTCATCAGCTGACCTCTGAATGGGGGGATCGTCCTGGATTATCGGGGTGAGCCTGATGTAATCGCAAAGATCCTTAAAAGAGGAACGGGAAGGCCAGGGAGGTCAGAGGGATGTGACGGGAGGGTCATCTATGCTGTGGACGGAGTTGTGTGTCCCCAAAACGCATAAGCTGAAGCCCTGACTCCTGGTGTGACCAGAGCTGGATGGAGAGGCTTCGGGAGGTGATTAAGGCCAGACTCGGCCATAGGGAGGGACCCCAATCCCATACGACTGCGGCTCACACTCTCTCCACCGCGTGGGGACCAGGGGAGGGCCGCTGTCTCCAGCCAGGGTGTGAGAACATACCAGAAACCACTAGAAACCAACCTGACCGTATCTACAGCTGGGACTTCTCACCTCCAGAGCTGTGACGAGGTGTGTGTCTGTGGTCGGAGCCCTCCGTTCTGCAGAGGCTGAGCCGGCTGGTGCTGGCTTTGTAGATAGAGCCTCCAGAAGGACCACAGCCCCACAGACCCCCGTGTCAGACCCCCGTGTCAGATCCCCGTGTCAGACCCCCGTGTCAGACCCCCATGCCACAGAACCCTGAGGTAACAGATATGTCTTGCTGTAAACCACTGATTCTGTGCTAATTTGTTGTGGCAGCAATGAAAAAGTAACACATATGGGGGCGCCTGGGGGGCTCAGTAGGTTAAGCATCCAACTTCGGCTCAGGTCATGATCTCACAGTTCACGAGTTTGAGCCCCACATGGGACTCTGTGCTGACAGCTCAGAGCCTGGAGCCTGCTTCGGATTCTGTGTCTCCCTTTCTCTGCTCATGCTCTCTCTCTCTCAAAAATAAATAAAAATATATTACAAAATTAACAAAAGAAAAGAAACTAACACATATAGCAAGATTGAATGAAAAAATCTACAAGGAACTCACCAAACTCCACACCCAAAAAACAAATAACCCAGTGAAGAAATAGGCAGAAGACATGAACAGACACTTCTCCAAAGAGGACATCCAGATGGCCAACAGGCACATGAAACGATGCTCAGCGTCACTCATCATCAGGGAAACACAAATCAAACCCACACTGAGATACTACTTCATGCCAGCCAGAGTGGCTAAAATGAACAAATCAAGAGACTACAGATGCTGGCGAGGGTGTGGAGAGACGGGCACCCTCCTACACTGCTGGTGGGAATGTAAACTGGTGCAGCCGCTCTGGAAAACAGTGTGGAGGCTCCTCAAAAAATTAACAATAGGACTCCCCTATGACCCAGCAATAGCACTGCTGGGGATTTACCCAAGGGATAAAGAAGTGCTGAGGCATAGGAGCACATGTACCCCAATGTTCATAGCAGCAATGTCAACAATAGCCAAATCATGGAAAGAGCCTACATGTCCATCACCTGATGAGTGGATCAAGAAGATGTGATATATATACACAATGGAGTACTACATAGCAATGAGAAAGAATGAAATCTGGCCATTTGTGGGAAAGTGGATGGACCTCGAGGGTGT
>PJEM01020280.1:0-13866 GCA_004023845.1 Helogale parvula
ACCGAAGATGCTGGGACCTCAGGGGGCTCGCAGACAGCAGCTCCCAGTTCTGCCTTTCACGGCCGCATTTTGCACGGTCGCCACGTCTCCGGCCACCTGGCGGCGGGGCGACCAGCAGGCAGGCTGGGTGACCTCGTCCTTGGCCAAGCTCGGGGCGCCGGGTGCACCAGCCCGCACCCCTCTGGACGGCACGGACCGCACTCGCGTTACTGCAGAGCTGGTCTCGGACCGGGGAGACACCAGCCCAGTGACACTCAAGGCCGCAGAGCCCTCAGAGGAAGGCAGGCTTGAATTTCTTTCTTTTTTTTTTTGTTTTTACGTTTTTTATTTTTGAGAGCTAGCGAGCACGAGCAGGGGAGGGTCAGAGAGAGAGGGAGACACAGACTCTGAAGCAGCTCCAGGCTCCGAGCTGTCAGCACAGAGCCCGATGCGGGGCTGGAACCCACGAACGGTGAGATCATGACCTGAGCCGAAGCCGGAGGCTCAACCGACTGTGTCCCCAGGCGGCCGGGCAGGCTTGAATTTCTGAAGCCAAACCAAACACTGGCTCCAAAACGCTTCCTTATTACCTCACTCCCGGACTATGGAACAATCACCCCATTGTGCCACGAGCCCGCCCAAGTTTTAAATTAAACCTCTTGAGTTTTCCCTCCGAGAGCAGATAAAATCCTTCCAGCTTATGTTTTGAGGAAAGAATGTGGTGTGTGTGTGTGTGTGTGTGTATTTCCCCTAAAACTCCGTTTCTTTTGTTGGATTCCTTGAAGCTGTTTCAGTATTTCACTTAAGAAAATCATGACGTCTGATGCAGGCTGAAACACCCTTCCGGGAGCGCCCCCCCCCCGCCCCGTGCTGCCTGGACCCCAGTGCTTTCTGAGGAAGAGGTGAGGCCCCTTTCTAGGGGGTGAGCCGCCCAGGGCAGCCTTGAAGGGCTTTGCTGAGCTGTGACAGGAGACATTTGCTCCCCACCCGTCTGCTTTGTCACTGGGTGTCAAGCACGGGCGCTGACAGTCCACTGCGTGGAGAAAAGAGATCCACGTGTGGGTGCAGGAGGGAGAGGAAGCCGGACGGAGAGGCCTCGTCCTGCGTCCAGCCCCGCCGCCAGCCGTGGGCGAAGCCGGCCACCCCCCGCCCCCGCCTCTCAGATGCCTCACGCCCCAGGGACGATACCAGTAAGGCCTTTGCAACAGTTCCCATAGGTCAGGGTGTGGAAAGATGCTGCCGCTGCTCTGCATCCAACAAACACTTGCTGAGCACCTACTATGCACCAGATAATGTTCTAGGTGGCGGGAGGCAGCCGGGCATAAGACAGGCAACAGCCCTGCCCTCAGGGAGCTGACATTCCAGAAGGTGGGAGAAGCCATCTAGTTTAGACTCTGGGGGCCACGTGGGGGCGCCTGGGGTGGGGGGCTCAGTCAGTTGGGCGGCGGACTCTTTTTTTTTTTAATTTATTTTCAAGAGAGAGAGACAGCGTGAGCAGGGGAAGGTCAGAGAGAGAAGGAGTCACAGGATCTGAAGACAGGCTCCAGGCTCTGAGCTCTCAGCATAGAGCCCGACACGGGGCTCGAACTCACCAACCGCGAGATCATGACCTGAGCTGAAGTCGGATGCTCAACCGACTGAGCTACCCAGGTGGGCGTCGGACTCTTGATTTTAGCTCAGGTCATGATCTCACAGTTCATGAGATTGAGCCTGAGTCGGGGTCTGTGCTGGCCATCTGGAGCCTGCTTGGGATTCTCTCTCTCTCTCTGCCCCTCCCCCGCTCATGCTCTCTCCCTCTCTCCCTCTCTCTCTCCCTCTCTCCCTCAATAAATAAATAAATAAATAAATCTTAAATAAAAACTTAAAAACAAATTTAAAAGAAGTAGGTTGTGATTTAGTTTTGGAAGACACAGGGCTCTGTGCGGAGGGTGGCACACGGTCGTGGTCAGGACTTCTTCTGGTACAAATGACTGGTCAATACCCAGACACGTGAGGGAGGGCGGCGGTGACTCTGGGCCCGGCGCGGGTGCAGGGGGGGCGTCCTCGGCCCCGGGGACACCGGCCACGCTGCCCACGACTCTCAGGCCGCGGCCCCCTCCGCGCAGCCCGAGACGCAAACCGGTGCTCCCGCCGAGTCACAGCCGCCGCGCTCGCTGGGACCAAGGAGGGACCCGACCTACTGGCCACCAACAGCTACTCCAGGCACAGACCCCGGCGTCGGCTTCCCTGGAGACATCAGAAACCCCGCCGGGCCGGCCGCCTTCCTGCCCCAGTGCCGGGCTGGGGCCCCGGCTCTCCAGGTCACCCCCACCCCGGCTCGCTGCCCCCTGTGGCCCCTGCGGGCGTCTGGGTTTTTCATCCCCCCTCCTCATGGAGCGAGCAGGAATTCCGACCAGGATGTAGGTGGCATTTTAAGTAAAAGGAAGCTTTCAGGGCTCCTGGGGGCTCAGTCTCTTAGGCCGCCAACGTCAGCTCAGGTCATGATCTCAGAGTTCGTGGGTTCGAGCCCCCGTCCGGATTCTGTGCTGACAGCTCGGAGCCTGGAGCTGCTTCACATTCTGTGTCTCCCTCTCTCTCTGCCCCTCCCCTGCTCATGCTCTGTCTCTGTCTCTCAAAAATTAATGAACATTAAAAAATTTTTTTTGAAAAGAAGCTTTCTCCATCCTCCGTGCCGCAGGCTTGGGGTGCAGCGGAGGCATCGCGCCCAGGACCCGGTCATCGGTGGTCCCTATCCAGGCCCCGCCGCGTGCTTGCTGTGTGACCTCGGGAAGGACACTGCACCTGTCCGAACCCTCAGCTCTCTTGTCTGAACAACACGGACGCCTGTCCCACCAGGTTGCGTCCAGGAGTGACTGAACCTAAAGGCACAGTCAGGGGGCAGGACACTAGGGCTTGACAAGGGGTTGGGACGCACAACCGAGAAAGGTCAGACCAGCAGTGTGAACTGGAGAAGCAGCTGGCGTGGGCGACGGGCCGGCGGGGAGCAAGACACGGCGAACGAGAGAGCACCTGCCCTGTGTTCGGCCCAGTTCCCGCCAACTGTCCTCATGTAGGGACGCAGCCCCCAGGTCACCGAATCTTCTGTTTGGTTTTTTAACGGAGACCAGAAATCCAGATTTTCACGTGAAATCTCCTAACTTTAGTTTTTTAATGTTTATTTATTTTTGAGAGCAAGAGCATGAGTGGAAGAGGGGCAGAGAGAGAGGGAGACACAGATTCTGAAGCAGCTCCAGGCTCTGAGCTGTCAGCACAGAGCCGGATGCGGGGCTCGAACCCACGAACCGTGAGACCATGACCTGAGCCGAAGTCGGAGGCTTAACTGACTGAGCCCCCAGGTGCCCCTAAATCCCCTAACTTTAAAATGGTGCCGATTAGCTTGTTAAAAGTGAAAGAACTCTGTGTACGGGCAGCTAACCACATGTGTGGGGCCGAGGGCGGCTCTAGGTTACGAACGCGGCCTTCCTCCTCCTCCTCGTCTCGCTGACTTGGCAGCCAGGGAGGAGCGGGACCGGGAGGAAGTAATTTGCCATCTGTGACTCGACCGAAAGGAAGAACCCAGAGCCGGGAGAGCATATTCCAAGGAGAAGGGGAAGTTTCCGGAAGACGAAGAGACTCAGCCCGGGGCCCCCGGCACCAAGGGGGAACAGGCGAGGGCAAGGGCCAGGGCAGGGCAAGGGCAGACCCAGCAGCGGGAACAGTGTGGACAAAGGCTTGGCAGCAAGAAGTCGCTCTGTCTGTCTGGGGATCTGCAGCTGGAGCCGCACAGAGACTTTGCCCACAACATGGTTACGTTGTCACCCATGTGTCGAAAAGGGGCGGCAGCCCTTCTAGAAAACTCAGCCAGGTGCCGAAAACACCTGCCAGAATGCCGGTGGGCGGAGGGTCAACCAGGGTGTCCTGGAGAAGCCCCCTCCCCCCAGACTGGCTGGACACATGACGTGGGGACCCTCCTGTGGGGCCGCTCTGTGCCTCCCAGGGCCTGCCCAGCCCACTCTTTCCCGAAGGAGAGAGTCTGGAAGCTCACTTCAGATTCCTCTGTGATGATGTGCCACTTGGGGTGAGGCCTGGCACATTCCAGAACAAATGGAGTTAGCAGGTGCCTGGCTGTCGCTCCTCTCTGCGGGGCTGGGTCCAGCTTTGACCTTCCCCTTTCCTTCCTCTCTTGCCTCTACCTGTGCCAGTTTGCTACAAGGTCTTAGAGAGGTGTGATTCATCAGCAGGAAATTCTTCAGGGTCAAGCTCAAGGTGAGCTGCGTGTGAGCACCGACTTCGGTAGCGCGGGGGTTACAGTGAGTAAGATGTGAGACTGCAGTACAGTTGGGGGCGGGGCCATAGGGGAGGCAAAGTTAAAGGGACCCTCAGTGTCCCTACATCCTTCACAGCAACTGTTCCAGAAATGCCCAGAAGCTCCACTGAGTACGTTAACATCCAGGGCTGTGCATACAGCCAATGCTCAATAAATGCACACCGAAAGGAGGATTATCTGCTAAGGGGCAGAATGAGTCTGCTGTCTGAGATCACAGTCCACGGCACGTGGAGCGCGCACACACACTCAGCCAATCTCTCTCCAAAGACTGCTGGGAAGGAAAAAATATTAATATGTCCAACCCTAATCAAATCTGGATAATTTCACTAGAAACCTTTCCATAATTTCATCAGCGCTAACGGATTACAATAGCAACAAATTAAACCAACAGGCATGAATTTAGTTGCTCAAGAGGAAAATGTAGCTTGATTTAGAAACGGATGTTACAGTTTATTAAACAATCTAAATTAATTTGATTTTGAGCCACTGTTAAATATACATTAGGATGTATCGCCCGATGGGGGATGCGAAGGGGGAGGGGGAGGAGGGGAGGCAGGCGAGGCTGCCGTGAGTCTGGTGTGTTCCCTCTGCAGCCCTGAGTGGGTGTTCACGATTGGAGGGGGGGGTACCGCTCAGGCTCCGGGCAGCAAGAACTACCACAAACTGAGTTGCCTTTGCCTTGAGCCAAAAGCGGATTTATGATCCCAGCATCCGAATACGTCACGGATTGTTAGCTAGCTTCAGGTACAGCTGGATCCAGGTCTCAAGGTCAATAGCAAGTAGCCTTTCTTTTTTTCTGAGTCCGTTTTTTTCTGTGTAGACTTTATTCTCAGGCAAGGTCTTCGTCCGTGGAAGGAGGAGGACCGCCAGCAGCTCCAGATTTTCATTTCACTGGCGTGGCCACCTGTCAGGAAAGAGCCCTCCCCGGACCCCGGGTGAAGCTCTCGTCGGTCTGGCCAAGGTCACGACCCCTCTGACCAGCCAGGCCCGAGCGCCTCGCTCGTCCCCGAGTTGAGGAGCACAGGAGAAGGGTCAGATCCACACGAAGTACATGGGCTAAGACCGCAGAGGGGCCGAACCCCCAGACCACAGTTCTGAAGACGGAGGAAGGGCCACGGCCCGAGGAACGCAGACCTCCTCTAGAAGCCAGAAGACGCAAGGAACGGCGGCTTCCAGAAGGAATGAGCTCTGTGGACCCTGTGATTTTAGACCCGTGAGCAAATGCAGCACTTGGGGCGGCCTTGACCGTGAGCCCGTTGCTCTGCTCTGAGTCCACACTCGGTGCCCGGGTGCTCCGGCCGTGGCAGAGCACGGGAGGGAAACGAGGCAGGCCCCTTCTGCCAGGGGGACGGCCACTGCTGCTGGGGCATCCAGGCCCCCGGACGCCCCACCAGCCAGAACAAAAACTTCCTTGGGCCCGGCAGAGCCCCTCCTACGCAGCCTTTCCTCCACGTCTTGCCCTCCACAGAGGTGAGGCCGGCATCTCGGCCTGAAGGCCCTGCTGCCTCCTCCACCTACCCCCTGCCCCCCGAAGAGCTATTTCCTCAAACTCTCCCCAACCTGGTCCAGCAGCACCGCGAGAATTAGAGAAAGGAGCTCCTCTGGGTGGCGGATGCTTCTTCCAGGACCAGCAGCCAAGCAAGCCACGCGCGGCCTGAAATCACCCCTGATGATTTCACCTCTTCCTGGGCGCCCTTGTGCAGTGCGCAACATATACACTGTGCGTGGCCAGGCTGCTACAGACCCCTGGGCTGTAAGGAGGTCTTGGAGGGAACACTGACGTAGGCAGTCCAGGAGGACCCCACCTCCGTACTCAGCGGACGAGGAGAAGCCAGGTGCCTGCACGGCTGGGCCCTACACGCCTCCGCACCCCGCTCTGGGCTGCAACATCCGAGGGCAGACACTGTTCTCAGCACAGGCCTCTTTGGCCTGGACTGGCTTCTAGAACTGACTGTTTATGTGATGACCTTAGGAGTGTGGATTTCAGCTGCTCTCGGCAGCTCAGCGGACTTGGCCACACAGGATCCATGTCCCCCACGGGTAGGGTCCACGGGTGCCTCTCGGTGACGGCACTCTCTGGCCAGAGTACACCACCGCCCCCCAGCTCGCTCTCTCCGTCCCCTCACCTGCCAGCGTCCTGGGGCTCCGGGCTGTGCCACGCCGGTGGTGCCACCGACTCGCTGTGTGACCTTGGCCCAGCCACTGCCCCTCTCTGAATCCTTTCCTCTTGTTCTTGAAGCAGGGGGGAGGGGGGAGAGGTGGGGGAGCAGGGAGGAGGCGGGCTCCTCTCATCTTCGAGGGCCCTCCAGGCTCGATGCTCTGACAGGCGCAGGAAGATGGAAAGGGAGATAAAGAGAAAATAGTTCTGCTTAATTGCTTCATTAAGGCCTCCTTGTTGGAAACCAGAGCGGGAGCTGTTCCCTCTGTTTCGCTGTGAGCCTGCGCCCCCCCCACATGTGCGGCTGAGTGCCGGGAGGGGTGTGGCCGGCGGGCGGGGGCTGGGGATGGAGGAGGGTCCTTGGAGGGACAGGCTTCCGGCCAGCTTGGGGCACAGAGCCACACACAGCCCCGTCGGGCATTTATCTGGACCCCCCGGACCCGAAACACCCCCAAGCAGTGACCTAAACAAGAGGGGGATTTCCATCCATCCCGGTAACAACACCGGTGAGAGTGGGGCCCGCCGTGCGCAGCGCACAGACTGACTCGTACGAGCCCTGTGACCTGGGGCGGATAGCGTCCCCCCAAATCCGTGTCTGCCTCGAACCTGTGGACATGGCCTTAGGTGAGCGTGACCCTCTGGGGGCCCCGTGTGGGGGCCGTCCCACAGGACGTGTCCTTCCGTGGCCGTAGCGTCCCTCGCTCAGCATCGTGTCTTCCTGGCTCGTCCGAGTTAGAGCAGGTGTCAGACTCTCCTTCCGGTTCAGGGCTGAGTCATACTCCACCGCAGGACAGACGGCATTCCGCCAACTCGTTTCTTGTTGACGGACACCTGGGTAGCTTTGCCTTTTCACTGCTGTGAGGAATGCTGCTGTGACCGTGTGCAAACATCAGGTAGGCGTGTTTTCAAAACTTTAGTTATGTCAGGACGCCTGGGGGGCTCAGTTGGTTAAGCATCCGGCTTTGGCTCAGGTCATGATCTCGCGGTCCGTGGGTTCGAGCCCCACGTCGGGCTCTGTGCTGACAGCTCAGGGCCTGGAGCTGCTTCGGATTCTGTGTCTCCCTCTCTCTCTGCCCCTCCCCTGTTTACACTCTGTCTCTCTCTCTCAAAATAAAAGAAAGACATAAGAAAGAAATACAGTTAATTAAATAAAAAGCAAGGTTTCAATGAGGCAGGAAGTGCTTCTGTTACAAAGCTACATGAAGAAATGAAATAAAAAGCATAATACACCGTGTGATTGTAGCCAGGCTACAAAGTAGCAATTACACAGAGAGAGAAAAGTCTAGAAGGAAAATCCCCACGTGTTACCACACGTCAATGGTGCCAATTGTCTTTGGATGGTGGAACTTGGGGTAAATCTTTTACATGTTCACGTTTCAATTCTCTCCTTTCTGTTTCACATAACGAGCACCGATTATTGTCAGGCTCCCATAAAAACACTCTTTTGTTTCTATTGGAAACTCCCCGAATCCGCTCCCTGTGCCCTGGGTGACTGAGCAAAACCCACTGAAGAACTGAGCAAAGAACCGTGTGGTGAGCAGAGCCGAGTTGGCCTGATGGACTCTGTGGCTACGGCCCCCAGGTCCTCCCCTGAGCTCCAGGGGTAGAGGAGACAGCGCAGGGCCACAGGCCGGACCCTTCCCCGGAAGGCAGGCCTCCAACGCCCACAGCCCCGTGGAAAGACTCCTTGAGTTGCTCCCCAGCATCTAATGGCCCCTCTTCCTTAGCAACAGAAACCCTGATTTTCAGCTGGGCACACAGCGGGCAGGACTAGAGGACATTTTCCAGGCTCTCTTGCGGGCTGGTGTGGCCAAACCACTCAGCACCAGCCACTGAGATGTAAATGGAAGCGGTTTATTCAATGTCTGGCGAGCATCCGTAACAGGAGGAGGAATCGTCATCTTCTGGCCTGCCTTCCTTCTGCTGGCTGGAATTCAGATGAGATGGCTGGAGCCCCGGCAGCCGCCTTAGACCACAAGAGGGAAGCCATGACCCCCTCCTGATTTTGCTTACCTCTGAGAAGTCAACTTCTGTTTCTTTAACCCTCTTTACTGGGGTTCTCTGTCCAATATTTTCCTAACTCATAAAGGCAACAACCTGTCTGAGTAGTCACAGAGGTTGGGATAGCCTCCAGATGGCTTTGTTTTGGTTGAGAGGAAGTATCTTTTTTGAGGGTGTTCCCGAGGCCTGAGCGCTGACCACAGAGGCGGTGACAGAGAGACCCCGCTTTGCTTGTATGGTATATTTGAGCTCATGTGTACAGACAACGTGACTCAGACCCTCCTAACACGGCCAGAACACCGCACGCGGGGAAACACATGTCAAATAACAAACTAGACTCCCGCAGTGATTACAGCAACCCTGTTCCAAACTCTTGACATTTCCCAATATCTTGAAAACCGCAAACTATTTCAAACAATGGAAGGGTCGAGCTCACAACGTAACAGATTGTATATGTCCCCCCGGCTCGGATGACACACATCTTCACATTTTGTCAAGTCGCTTCAGATCTCTCTTGTCACAGAAATAAAAGGCTGCAGATCCAGCTAAAATGCTCCTCCCACAAACACACATCGTGGTCCTCCCTCCCCGCTCAGCCCCCAAGCCTGGGGGGGGGGCGGGTACCCTCTCCCGCGAGCTTCCTAACACTCCTCTCCGCCAGAACGCCTCCATAAACAAGAGGCAGCCATAAAACCCCCTTCTTATTCTAACTAAATTCATTCCTCTGAATATTTGCACCCGCAAAGCTGAGGCCATCACTTCACAAGAATTTATGTGTGACTACGGGGCCCCCTGGGAGGATGCAGGTCTTTGGGGAGATTTTTTCCCACCAATATTGCCGAAACACACTCGCGCTATTTTATTTTTCTCTAGCACACATTACGATAAATGTGTAACTATTCAATCTTTTTTTCAAAAACTGAACGGTGTACTGGCTAAAATCATGCTGAGTCTGACTAAAGGTGCGCCGCCCGTTGGGAATGCGCTCTCGCTGAGTCTCACGAGGGCCGGGCCTCATGACCCCTGCTGTCCTTGAAGGTCAGCCCAACCAGAGTGTTCCAGATGCTTCTGATCATACCCTGTGACAATAAAAATAAATTCTGAGCGCCAGCCCCCATGATACGAGTGTTTCTTAACTTGTAAATTACGCACGTGCCCTGTGGTCTTACTCAGCTGTTTTCTTGCGCCCCTGCACTCATGCTACTAGAATTATCTTCCACCTGCCACTTCTCTGCCGGAAGACTGTTACACCACTTGTCCATCTCCTGAGGGTCCCTTCAGTTAAGACCAAATAGCCTCATCCTTAAAGCTGCAGGCCGGGGCTCATGCACACTGCGGCCGTGAGAAGCCCTGGGAGCACCACCCCAGGGGCTCCTGAAAGAAAAGCAGACAAGCATTTATAAAGTGTTCACTGGGTGCCAGGAAGCACACCACACTCCGGGGGCCCTTGCGGGTGCCTGCTCCTCCCTGCCCTGGTCTGTAACCCTTAGTTGTGGGGCTGTCCAATCAGCTGGCTTCCTCCCAGGGCCAGCCAATGGGAGGTACCGGTTGGAATTGGAGGGTGGGAGGAAGGGAGCATCTGGGGTATTTCTCCAGCTCTTTCTCACCGGTTGTTTCCTCCATCCCTCTGTCTCTACTGCACCTCCAGCTTCTGCCAAAACACTGTTGAAACTCTAGTTCCCTTGGGGGACCCTCACCCCTCGTTCAGGTACCACTCATCCCTCCAGTCTAGCAATGGCAGTGACCTCCTGCCTTTGCAGACCACTGGGCTGACTCCTGGCTTCTCAACTCTTCCACCACCTATGCAACCAGTTCCCTGCATTAAGTCCCTTTTGTTGAAGCACCTAGAGTGGCTTCTCTTTTCCTGATCGGACCCTGATGGATACATGTTTTAACAATGTTTCAGCACCATGTTGCATCAAACATATGTAATGGGGCACCTGGGTAGCTCAATCGCATCTGACTCTTGGTTTCCATTCAGGTCATGATCTCATGGTTTCATGAGTTCGAGCCTGCATCCAGCTCTGCACTGACAGTGCAGACCCTGCTTGAGATTCTCTCTGTCTCTCTGTCTCTCTGCCTCTCTCTCTCTCTCTCCTTCTCCCTCCCCCCTTCCTCCTTCCCTCCTTCCCTCCCTCTCCCTGCCCTTTCCCTGCTCACACTGCCTCTGTCTCTCTCAAAATAAATAAACAAACTTAAAAAAATATGTAAGTCTGGTGGGCAAGTGCAGATGAGGCTGTGGAGTGACGGGAACTCCCAGCCGCAGCAGGTGGCACTGACTCTGGAAAAGTGTCAGTATCGACACGTCTAGTCCAGGCGCCAGCAATACGCTCGCAGGTGTATTCCCGAGAAAACACGTGTGAACCTTCGTCAAAAGACGCAGCCAAGAACATCTTCGGCCGCATCACCTGCACCAGACAAGAAGGGAGAACAGCCCAAATGGCCGGTTGGCCCGAGAAAGAAGAGTCCATCGTGATCCCGTCAGGCAGCTGAAAGCAAAGTGTTGCCTCACGTGGAACACGAACGGCCCTCGCTGCCGAAGCAGATGAGGCAGGTGCCGGGCTGGGGCTGCCATTCTGGTCACGTGAGGTCCGAGGACAGGTAGGAGGACCCTGCGGTGGCAGGGGTCCCGGGCCAGCCCCTCCCACAGGGAAAGGGGCGGGCTCTGCAGGGACGGGAGAACCTTCCGATTGGCCGAAATCTCCCACGTCTCCAGCAGGGTGCAAATGACCTTGGTGTAAACGCGCCAGAACGCATCGAGCTACACACTTCCGGTGTTCGCATCTTGTGTGTATCGCTCCTCCGTGAAATATTTTAAGTTCTTAATGTCGGGTCCTCAGGGTGTCAAGACGCTCCCGCTAAATGGGCACGAGAGAGGGGCACCTGGTGGCTCAGTTGGGGAAGCGGCCAACTCTTGGTTTTGGCTCAGGTCACGATCTTGTGATTCGTGGGTTCGAGCCCACGTGGGGCTCTGTGCTGACAGCTCGGAGCCTGGAGCGGCTTCCGGTTCTGTGTCTCCCCCTCTCGCTGCTCCTCCCCTGCTCATGCTCTGTCTCTGTCTCTCTCTCTCTCTCAAAAATAAACAGTAAAAAAAATATTAAACAAAAGATTAAAAAAAAAACATGGCTGAATAAGCCAGATGCAAAGGGACAAATACGGTGTAAATCCAACACATACATTTTGCAAGGGAAACAGTCCACAGCATGTATATTTTCCTGCAATAAAAATAAAACCCAAAGCGCAGTATCATACACACACGCGCGCGCGCCAGCCCTGGTGCAGGGCGCCCTCCCGAGTCCAGGGCCCTGCGTGTCACCAGGCTGAGGCTGGTCATCAGCAGAGACCTCTTGCTTCCTTGACTTTTCCTGGGCTCAATCCTGCCTCTGCTTTCCCAGTCAATCACCCCTCCAAGAATCCTGGTCTCAGGCTCTGCTTCTAGGGGAGTTGATCTAAGTCAGGAGCACTGCAGTTTAAAAAAAATTTTTTTTAATGTGTATTTATTTTTGAGAGAGAGAAAAAGGGAGAGAGAGAGGAGAACGACAGTGCGAATGGGGGAGGGGCAGAGAGAGGAGACACAGAATCCGCAGCAGGTTCCAGGTTCTCAGCTGTCAGCACAGAGCCCGATGCGGGGCTTGAACCCACGAACTGTGAGATCATGACCTGAACTGTGAGATCATGACCTGAGCCAATGTCGGATGCCCAACCGACTGAGCCCCGGGAGGGCTGCAACTTTAAAATAAACTGATCAGAAGGCCTCGCTCCAAGGCGAGCCCTGGGTGGGAGCCGTGGGCTCAGCAGCTTTGAGGAGCAGTCACCGAGGTCCCTTACTTCAGAGGAATGGGGTCTCGGTGCACACAGCCGTCATGCCCTGGCCAACCTGGCCTGAGGGAGGAGGGCACAGGGCCCACGGGGGCACCGACCCACGGGGGCATAGACCCACGGCCCGCGGCCTCCTGCCTGGCCCGCCTGGCTAAGTGAGAAGGTGAGGCGGCACCAGGCTGCCAGCAGTGCTGCTCACAGAACCCTCTGGAAAATCCGGTTTGACAGCGATGGCCAGGGACGGGCAGGGGAGCAGGGGATGCCCGCACCCCGGGCCCAGCTCACGGCAGCCGGCCGCGTATCATCTCGCGGATCCCTCGTCTTGCGCGCCGGACCCAGACTCTGACCTCACGCGCCCTGGTGGCCACCAGCTCGGGGCCCCCGGGCAGCAGGACAAGGGCCCGGCTGTGTGACCAAGTGACCACTTCTCCAGAGCAAAGGGCGCGCAGAGGCGGCCCCCACCCTCTCTGCCGACACAGTCACCGCGCACAGACGTGACCTCTGGGGCCCCGGACAGCATTAGTCGTGCCTTCGGGTGACAGGGAGCAGGGCTGGGATAATTATGGAGTTTGCACATGAGAGCGGAGGGCGGAGCTAAGCAGGAGCCAGGGCAGGTGGAGAGAACATTCCAGATGTTCACCGCTGGAGCCGGGCTGTGGAGTGGCTTCCAGGGGACCGTGCCCTCCTCCCCACCCCCGTTGGACCGAAGGCGGCTGTGGGGCGGCTGCCGGGCCCAGGGGGGACCCGCCACGACAGTCACCATGGGCCGCGTGGAGGTTCCCGAGATGCCCCCGCAGGGGCCTCCGTGACCCGCCACCGCAGGGGGAGGGAACCGCATGTGCGGCGGCCCCGGCGCTGAGCACCCTCTCCCGACGCCTGTCTCTGCTCCGCGGCTGCGGGTTCAAACACTCAACAGGTGTTCACTGAACACCTACTATGAGCTTTGTGACAAACAGCTGGCCGGCCCCGCGCGCACATCAAGGACAAGCATGGAGTCAGCCGGCGTGTCCGCAGGCAGCGGGGCCCGGCAGGGGTGGGGGGCTGCGGGTGGCTGGTCGAGGCGGCTCAGCCCCCCCCCCCCCCCAGGGGCCGTCATCCTCCCTCCGACACAGGCCCGGCTCGGCTGGCTCTCCGTGGCCGTGGCTGTGGCCGGGGACGAGAGAGCAAACCAAAAATCAAGCACCATCTCTGGGGACCACGGCAGACCTGGCCCGAGGTCAAAGCCAAAGTCAAAGGGCAGGAAGGTAAGCCCCGCACCCCCCAGAGTAGGGGGAGCCGGGAAGGCGTGAAAACAGGGAGGGGGAGGGCGGGAAGCTGATCCGGCAGTACAGCCCGCTCGCCGTCTGCGCCAGACTTGGGCTATTTGCTAGAAGAAGCCATTGTTTACCAGACGCCAAGTGCGGCCGCTTGTCCATACATTCTGCAAATATTTACTGAGTGCCTGCCAGCCGCGCAGGCTGGGGAAAGCGTCGGGAACAAAGGCAGAGAAGTCGCTGCCCCGGTAGACGGTGCAGGGGCGGAGGAGGAGGGCACAGGCGTGTGCAGCGCCTGACTGTCAGCTGTGATTAGTGTTCCGAACCAGAAGCGCTTTGCTCTTGGGGGG